>OW618042.2:20482473-20725473 GCA_939531255.2 Thera britannica
TTAAATAACAAAGACCGTATTATCTAAGTAAAACGAATTAAGACTGATTTTTAATATTGTTTTCTTGTCTACTTCTTTTTAATTTGTTCATTATTTGTAGTATGATATATGTATATTTTAATAACTGTTAATAATTAGATTTTTTAAAATAAATTGTGTCTTCAATCAAAGAGTTATATTCTTTATGTTTACTTTCTACACCTACTTTTTCCTTTGACTGTACTTCATTGCCTTGAACAATGGATTTTTTAGATCATTTCAAAAGTGGTCCGAGTCGCCGGAAGAAAAATAATAAAATTAAATTACTCCGGCGAGTGGGACTGCGGTCCGAGTACCTACCGGTCCGAGTCGACGGAAGCCTCAGTATTCGAGGCTTCCGTCGACTCGGACCGGTAGGTACTCGGACCGCAGTCCCACTCGCCGGAGTAATTTTATTTTATTATTTTTCTTCCGGTGAGTCGGACCACAAACCACGTGACGTAAATTGTACAGTCGTCGTCAGAAACAGATCTGACATTAATACGAAATGTTAAGTAGTAGTGCAATGTAATTTTTTATTTTTTATTTTAAATCAACCTATTTTGTTCCACTGCTGGGCAAAGGTCTCCCCCAAAGACTTATCTCTCTCTCGAGCCTCCTCCCACCATCTCCTCTCAAAGGTGTCGATATCGTCCCGCCAACATTTCCTTGGGCGGCCCCGGGACCGCCGCCCGTCAGGAATCCAAGGTGTACTGATGGTCGCCCACCTATCGGGAGGCATCCGGCTAACATGCCCTGCCCAATCCCATTTCAGCCACTTCACTATAAATTCGAAAAAATATTATTTTATCAATTTTTTTTATAAATGTTATTACTATAAAATTAACTTAAATATAAACTTGCATCCTATAAATGTATTGATGATTTGTACCTTCCTATTCTAGACGTTGCGATAGTGACAGAATTGCCTTCAACCCAGTGTTTCCACTTAAGATTTTGGGTTTGCCCTGAATTCTTTAATGGTTATAATTTATAGTCAAAAATCTCAAATTTTGAAGACTTATGTGAATAAACATCGTTGCTTGTGTTTTCCACGTACCGTAATATTTATAATGTTAGGTTTATCATGTTATTTTATATAATATAATGACTGGCCTTTCAGCTCCGTAGGTCGTGGGTTCGATTCCCACCGAGAACCAATATTTGTGTGGTGAACGCAGATGTTTGTTCTCTGTCTGGGTGTTATATTGAATTCTACGTGTGTATTTAAAAAAAACGTATATAAGTATTATATCAGCTATCTAGTTCCCATAGCACAAGCTCTGCTTAATTTAGGGCTAGATAGTATTGTAAGGATTGTACACAATATTTATTTATTTTTTTAGAGCCTAGGTCAGATTTATCATATTATTTTTATTACATTTTAAATAACAAAGACCGTATTATCTAAGTAAAACGAATTAAGACTGATTTTTAATATTGTTTTCTTGTCTACTTCTTTTTAATTTGTTCATTATTTGTAGTATGATATATGTATATTTTAATAACTGTTAATAATTAGATTTTTTAAAATAAATTGTGTCTTCAATCAAAGAGTTATATTCTTTATGTTTACTTTCTACACCTACTTTTTCCTTTGACTGTACTTCATTGCCTTGAACAATGGATTTTTTAGATCATTTCAAAAGTGGTCCGAGTCGCCGGAAGAAAAATAATAAAATTAAATTACTCCGGCGAGTGGGACTGCGGTCCGAGTACCTACCGGTCCGAGTCGACGGAAGCCTCAGTATTCGAGGCTTCCGTCGACTCGGACCGGTAGGTACTCGGACCGCAGTCCCACTCGCCGGAGTAATTTTATTTTATTATTTTTCTTCCGGTGAGTCGGACCACAAACCACGTGACGTAAATTGTACAGTCGTCGTCAGAAACAGATCTGACATTAATACGAAATGTTAAGTAGTAGTGCAATGTAATTTTTTATTTTTTATTTTAAATCAACCTATTTTGTTCCACTGCTGGGCAAAGGTCTCCCCCAAAGACTTATCTCTCTCTCGAGCCTCCTCCCACCATCTCCTCTCAAAGGTGTCGATATCGTCCCGCCAACATTTCCTTGGGCGGCCCCGGGACCGCCGCCCGTCAGGAATCCAAGGTGTACTGATGGTCGCCCACCTATCGGGAGGCATCCGGCTAACATGCCCTGCCCAATCCCATTTCAGCCACTTCACTATAAATTCGAAAAAATATTATTTTATCAATTTTTTTTATAAATGTTATTACTATAAAATTAACTTAAATATAAACTTGCATCCTATAAATGTATTGATGATTTGTACCTTCCTATTCTAGACGTTGCGATAGTGACAGAATTGCCTTCAACCCAGTGTTTCCACTTAAGATTTTGGGTTTGCCCTGAATTCTTTAATGGTTATAATTTATAGTCAAAAATCTCAAATTTTGAAGACTTATGTGAATAAACATCGTTGCTTGTGTTTTCCACGTACCGTAATATTTATAATGTTAGGTTTATCATGTTATTTTATATAATATAATGACTGGCCTTTCAGCTCCGTAGGTCGTGGGTTCGATTCCCACCGAGAACCAATATTTGTGTGGTGAACGCAGATGTTTGTTCTCTGTCTGGGTGTTATATTGAATTCTACGTGTGTATTTAAAAAAAACGTATATAAGTATTATATCAGCTATCTAGTTCCCATAGCACAAGCTCTGCTTAATTTAGGGCTAGATAGTATTGTAAGGATTGTACACAATATTTATTTATTTTTTTAGAGCCTAGGTCAGATTTATCATATTATTTTTATTACATTTTAAATAACAAAGACCGTATTATCTAAGTAAAACGAATTAAGACTGATTTTTAATATTGTTTTCTTGTCTACTTCTTTTTAATTTGTTCATTATTTGTAGTATGATATATGTATATTTTAATAACTGTTAATAATTAGATTTTTTAAAATAAATTGTGTCTTCAATCAAAGAGTTATATTCTTTATGTTTACTTTCTACACCTACTTTTTCCTTTGACTGTACTTCATTGCCTTGAACAATGGATTTTTTAGATCATTTCAAAAGTGGTCCGAGTCGCCGGAAGAAAAATAATAAAATTAAATTACTCCGGCGAGTGGGACTGCGGTCCGAGTACCTACCGGTCCGAGTCGACGGAAGCCTCAGTATTCGAGGCTTCCGTCGACTCGGACCGGTAGGTACTCGGACCGCAGTCCCACTCGCCGGAGTAATTTTATTTTATTATTTTTCTTCCGGTGAGTCGGACCACAAACCACGTGACGTAAATTGTACAGTCGTCGTCAGAAACAGATCTGACATTAATACGAAATGTTAAGTAGTAGTGCAATGTAATTTTTTATTTTTTATTTTAAATCAACCTATTTTGTTCCACTGCTGGGCAAAGGTCTCCCCCAAAGACTTATCTCTCTCTCGAGCCTCCTCCCACCATCTCCTCTCAAAGGTGTCGATATCGTCCCGCCAACATTTCCTTGGGCGGCCCCGGGACCGCCGCCCGTCAGGAATCCAAGGTGTACTGATGGTCGCCCACCTATCGGGAGGCATCCGGCTAACATGCCCTGCCCAATCCCATTTCAGCCACTTCACTATAAATTCGAAAAAATATTATTTTATCAATTTTTTTTATAAATGTTATTACTATAAAATTAACTTAAATATAAACTTGCATCCTATAAATGTATTGATGATTTGTACCTTCCTATTCTAGACGTTGCGATAGTGACAGAATTGCCTTCAACCCAGTGTTTCCACTTAAGATTTTGGGTTTGCCCTGAATTCTTTAATGGTTATAATTTATAGTCAAAAATCTCAAATTTTGAAGACTTATGTGAATAAACATCGTTGCTTGTGTTTTCCACGTACCGTAATATTTATAATGTTAGGTTTATCATGTTATTTTATATAATATAATGACTGGCCTTTCAGCTCCGTAGGTCGTGGGTTCGATTCCCACCGAGAACCAATATTTGTGTGGTGAACGCAGATGTTTGTTCTCTGTCTGGGTGTTATATTGAATTCTACGTGTGTATTTAAAAAAAACGTATATAAGTATTATATCAGCTATCTAGTTCCCATAGCACAAGCTCTGCTTAATTTAGGGCTAGATAGTATTGTAAGGATTGTACACAATATTTATTTATTTTTTTAGAGCCTAGGTCAGATTTATCATATTATTTTTATTACATTTTAAATAACAAAGACCGTATTATCTAAGTAAAACGAATTAAGACTGATTTTTAATATTGTTTTCTTGTCTACTTCTTTTTAATTTGTTCATTATTTGTAGTATGATATATGTATATTTTAATAACTGTTAATAATTAGATTTTTTAAAATAAATTGTGTCTTCAATCAAAGAGTTATATTCTTTATGTTTACTTTCTACACCTACTTTTTCCTTTGACTGTACTTCATTGCCTTGAACAATGGATTTTTTAGATCATTTCAAAAGTGGTCCGAGTCGCCGGAAGAAAAATAATAAAATAAAATTACTCCGGCGAGTGGGACTGCGGTCCGAGTACCTACCGGTCCGAGTCGACGGAAGCCTCAGTATTCGAGGCTTCCGTCGACTCGGACCGGTAGGTACTCGGACCGCAGTCCCACTCGCCGGAGTAATTTTATTTTATTATTTTTCTTCCGGTGAGTCGGACCACAAACCACGTGACGTAAATTGTACAGTCGTCGTCAGAAACAGATCTGACATTAATACGAAATGTTAAGTAGTAGTGCAATGTAATTTTTTATTTTTTATTTTAAATCAACCTATTTTGTTCCACTGCTGGGCAAAGGTCTCCCCCAAAGACTTATCTCTCTCTCGAGCCTCCTCCCACCATCTCCTCTCAAAGGTGTCGATATCGTCCCGCCAACATTTCCTTGGGCGGCCCCGGGACCGCCGCCCGTCAGGAATCCAAGGTGTACTGATGGTCGCCCACCTATCGGGAGGCATCCGGCTAACATGCCCTGCCCAATCCCATTTCAGCCACTTCACTATAAATTCGAAAAAATATTATTTTATCAATTTTTTTTATAAATGTTATTACTATAAAATTAACTTAAATATAAACTTGCATCCTATAAATGTATTGATGATTTGTACCTTCCTATTCTAGACGTTGCGATAGTGACAGAATTGCCTTCAACCCAGTGTTTCCACTTAAGATTTTGGGTTTGCCCTGAATTCTTTAATGGTTATAATTTATAGTCAAAAATCTCAAATTTTGAAGACTTATGTGAATAAACATCGTTGCTTGTGTTTTCCACGTACCGTAATATTTATAATGTTAGGTTTATCATGTTATTTTATATAATATAATGACTGGCCTTTCAGCTCCGTAGGTCGTGGGTTCGATTCCCACCGAGAACCAATATTTGTGTGGTGAACGCAGATGTTTGTTCTCTGTCTGGGTGTTATATTGAATTCTACGTGTGTATTTAAAAAAAACGTATATAAGTATTATATCAGCTATCTAGTTCCCATAGCACAAGCTCTGCTTAATTTAGGGCTAGATAGTATTGTAAGGATTGTACACAATATTTATTTATTTTTTTAGAGCCTAGGTCAGATTTATCATATTATTTTTATTACATTTTAAATAACAAAGACCGTATTATCTAAGTAAAACGAATTAAGACTGATTTTTAATATTGTTTTCTTGTCTACTTCTTTTTAATTTGTTCATTATTTGTAGTATGATATATGTATATTTTAATAACTGTTAATAATTAGATTTTTTAAAATAAATTGTGTCTTCAATCAAAGAGTTATATTCTTTATGTTTACTTTCTACACCTACTTTTTCCTTTGACTGTACTTCATTGCCTTGAACAATGGATTTTTTAGATCATTTCAAAAGTGGTCCGAGTCGCCGGAAGAAAAATAATAAAATTAAATTACTCCGGCGAGTGGGACTGCGGTCCGAGTACCTACCGGTCCGAGTCGACGGAAGCCTCAGTATTCATGTATAAAAATATGCTCATAACTAGGTAGGTATAAATCTCGTGAATGGGCGAGTTTTCCTCTAAATATAACGAAGGAAAATGGTGTTTTCTACCCCCCATTTGAACGACCGAACAAGTTGTCTGAAACTAGATGACTAAACAGCGATATTGGTGTGTAAAAACAACTTAAATGATCGGGACACAAACCCACGACCGTGAGGAATCGCCCAAAACATGACCTTTCCTAACCCGCAATCACCAGGAGAGCATGAATAGGCAAGAGTCACGGCATTACCGTTAAAACCAGCGGGAGGTATTTAAATTTGTCGCAAATCATCTCCTCCATATCGAAATGCCGAATCTTTTGAAAATCGAATTTACAAAGTGATATTGAGACTTTCTTTTTAAAATATTCTCGTTCTTTGTAAAAGGATCATACAAAAAAACCGGTTGTCTGTGAAGTCAGTTTACTGTCGATAGTTGAACGTGACAACGTCATACAGCTGTCCACGCGGACGCATCGCTCACTCAAGCAAGAGAGAGATAGATGTTGAACGCTGCCGAACGCGGAGGCCGTGCGTGCCTCTTTGTCGCTCGTTCCGCGCTCTCGCTTGCACTTCAAGCCTTAAATGGAACGCCTCAGAGCGAGGTAACGCCGCATGACTCATGTTTTTTCGTGCGTACAGCCGGCTCCACTCACGTCAAAAACGGTAGGAACCAAGTAGTTTGTTGCCTGTTTTTCTAGGCTTGGTCGCGTGGAACTGGCACCTAGACTCACCTAGCTTTAAGACGTTTTAAAGTGATCCGTGTGATACTACTGAAAAAAAACTTGATGTTGACTTTGACAGCGCCACTGAATCCACGTATACTAAGAAATTAATCGAAGTTGAGTGTAAAATACTCCCATAAAATCTTCATAACTCGTTTTCTAAATATTTCTCTATCATAAATCAAAGTTTCGTAATTACTTTTATCGAGCCCAGTAACCTAGTTCTAATCAAATAATCGTAAACTATCCATTAGAAAATGTGTTTACTTATAAATAACTTCCATCTAACCTCTCAGCTCAGTTGGTAATAGCCCTGTCTTCTGCGCCGTAGGTCGTGGGTTCAACCCCCACCGAGAATAAATATTTGTGCGGTGAACGCAAGTATTTGTTCTCTTGCTCGGTGTTATATTGTATTCTAAGTATGTATTTTCAGCTACCAGGTTCCCATCGTACAAGCTCTGCTTAATTTGGGACTAGATACTGTTGCGTGCATTGTCCACGATGTTTTTTAATATTCAACAATTATTACAGTAACTTATTTCTACTCTGTGCTACTTATAAATGAATTATTATTACAATATTATCTAGTGTTCATTTATAGAATAAATAATTATAAATAACATTAAACATGAATTGTATGAATATTTTAATAAATTACATTGAATATGTATGAAATATATTAAAATAATATTCAACATAAAGTTTTTGCGTCACCAAGCGCGCAGACCGCAGTCTAGACTTTGCTAAATCGTAACCTAACTTAGATCTAAGTACCAGGCGTTCATAAATGCGCAGGATAGTGTTGCTGCAATCAACCTACTTGGTGCATTGCTCTTTGCATGAGGTTGGTACCTAAGTTTTTAATCAGAAATTCTGCAGGTAGTGATGGGCTTGCAAACATGTCATGACGCCCCGTTAATTAAAAAACTTAAGTTTAGAAAAGATTGAGTAGTTTTAATTTAATTGTATAAATATTTCTCCTATAGACGAATTAATGAATGAATCTAGTCTCAAACTCAAACTAGTTTTTTATTTTTAATTAATGTCTGTGGTTCATCTTAAAACTAGATTAAGCTAAGCTAGTTTCACACGACTAAGCTTTTCGTAGAAATAGTAAAAATTAAGGGCCGTACACATCTCAGGAGGCGCCAAGTCTTGATTAATCGTAGACTAGCCTTAGGGCCGGCCCTCACTGAGTAGTATTCATTCGACAATAATACCCAATGTGTTCAATTATAACTTGTATAGATATTTCTATTTTTACTCAATTTAGAAATGTGTGTTTGGTTTTATTTTTATGTTTTTTGTCTTTTTTTCGTCGTTTGTTACACAACTATAGCAAAATAAATAATTTGTAATACAAGTGAAGTTTAAAAAGCTTGAGAAACCGACTTCATTCCCAAACTGTTGAATCGATTATTAACTTTCAGATAATAAACGGGTTTTCAAAACGGTTCATAAATGACGAAATTATGCTATAACAAACATTTTAAAAAAATACAACTGAATTGAGTAGGTACCTTTATTTTTGGTTTGAAGTCGGTTAAAAACAGTAGGCAGACCAATTAAATTATGCACGTGTAATCAGCGTAAAAAGTAGGTGGGTCTACTGGCTTGTTAAATTCAAATCTAACTGAAACCAGACTAGATCTTGTCATATCTTTGACAAATCTAAAGAAAAAGAGGTTATTTGTTAACAAGATATAATAATAATCAATAGTGTGGACCATCCCACAATACTATCTAGCCCCAAACTAAGCAGAGATTGTACTATGGACCTATAAACATCCTTTGGCTACAATCTCACCAGAAAGTAAGCGACGATGTAGCCGACGATGGAGCAGGATGGTCTAGATTATAGACCAGTCTGGAATCTTACTAGAATCTTCTAGACTCTAGAAGACACTATTCACTCTTGCTTTGAATGAGGATTTATGTTTATTGTCAGAGTTTTTGCGTACATGTACATTAATTACGCAAGTTTGTCATATTGACAAACATTTTAGATTTTTATATACTAAATAATTTGGGCGAGGCGACGGCGACGCCTGTGACTGTATGCGGGTATATGGGGTCGAAGCCAAATCGTTTAACTCGAGATTTGCATACTAACCTAACTGGTAAAAGCTGTAATTCACGTGTTCACTTCAAAAATGTAAGCTTTTTACTTGAACTTTTTTATAATTTTTTAAACTCGTTTTTACGGTTCTGTAAGAAGCGGAAAGTAGAAACTGTATTCATTTTATCTGGCATTTAGGTATTATAATATTGTAAATAGTGTAACTACCTAGGGGTTAATAAGGAATCTTTGTCAAGAGCGAGATAATTGAATCCCGAGTGAAATTTTTCAGCGAGGGATTAATCAATTGGGATCAATGAGGGATTGACGGAATTGAAGGAGTGGTGGTTGCGGAAGGCAAAAGTTTCAAAATCTATGACTTACATTTTCTATCAAATGTAATTTCTATCATTTGTAAAATTCTCAATAATGTCTCACGTTATTAATAAACCCTACGGCACGTTCCTGACGTGTGTGACCTACGAGGCAATGCTTTGGTACCAGGGCCATAATGCTTGTTTAGTCAGGTAGTTAAATTAAAAAAAATATATATTATGTCGATTATAAATTTTAATTTTTAAGAAAAAGAAACAAATTGTAACTTAAAGGTGAAATGCGCTCACGCCGCGTCATAAAAATAGCTTCGGGCAGATACCACACTGGATCATTTAAATTTTAAATAATAGGGTTTTTCGTTGCATATTAATATGATCCAGTTTGACAGGACAGCGAAAGTGAATAAGAAAGTAAAGTTAAGCTTTTAATTTGAGGCAAGTGGTTACTGTAAAAAATGAATGTCAATTTTATCGCGATTACTGTCATTCACTGAGTGAACTTGTTTTTTACGGATTGACGTAAGGTGTTCATCTATATTATATACTAGTGGCCGCTCACGGCTTCGCTCGCCTCGCTCCCGTTACAATATCTTTATAAATTTTAGTCACTGTGTGTTTTTCTTATGTATAAGCTATATTATTGTCAAGTTTCATTAAAATCCATTCAGTAGTTTTTACGTGAAAGAGTAAAAACATCCATCCATCCATCCATCCATCCATCCATACTTACAAACTTTCGCGTTTATAATATCAGTAGGACTATATTATATAATTTATGTATACCTATTTATACCTACGGACATGTGACCAAATAAATGTTGCCAAAATGCATGATCAATTTTGTGCTCCTTTCTCAATAGAAATAAGGCAGTTTTTTGGGAATTGTAAAATGAACAAATGAAGTTAATGAACTAACAATAAAAATGAACAAAATAAATAATCTTGAGAAACCGACTTCATGGCCAAACTACTGAACCGATTTTGATAAATTTCTATGAGACCAATCTGAAAGACCTTTTAGATAAAAAAAAAACAAATCGGTTGATAAATGATAAAGTTATGCGATACAAACATTTAAAAAAATAACCGAATTGAGATCCTCCTCTTTTTTAATTGAAATCTGTTAAATATTATGCCCCTTGGTAAACAAATAACTTAAAACAATGACATAAACAAACGAATTGAATTTAACACAGGAATCTCATATACCTATCACAATGTTACAGTTGTAACGGCGTGTTACCGGTTGTCATGTCACGCCATCTGTCACGGTTGTCATTTCAAGACATCTGTCATTATGCCACTTTAATCTATATGTCTAGGAATGTCTGTACATAATAACTCTGTGAGATTTATTAAGTTTTTCTTTCGATTATCTTGGTTTACAATAGATTATACATTATTTACACAAACTATTATCATGGTACATTAAATGAATAAAATAAAAACTACATTTTGAAAGAACAATAGCCTACAAAATGATAATTTCGGCACCATGGCGGTAGAATTAAATAGGTTTAATGATCTTTTAAATTCACAAACTGAGTGCACACGATGTTCTAAATTCAATTTTACTTTTATCTAGAGGGTAACAACGGCTTTTGAGCTCAGTTATCGAAGAGCAAAAATAAATATTCCGATACGTAGGAATGAAAAACATATAAGATGGCTTAATCCAATCCTAAGCCATAAACGCCATGACGTAGACTTCAAAACAGCTAAGAACCTCCATGCCACCAAAGTTGATAAATCTCATGGTGCTATTTCGCTAAATACTTATAATAACCTAAATATATAAAACTCTTACGTTACTGACTGACTGACTGACAATCAACGCTCAGCCTAAACCGTAAGTCCTAGAAGCATGAAACTTGGAGGGTATGTTTATTTTATAGCATAGGGGTGCACTAAGAAAGGAAATTGGAAAAAAAAGAGGAAAAACTTTTAAAAGAATAATCAACGGGACGTAACGGCAAAGGGACAAGCGAAGCCGCAGGCGTCCGCTAGTAGTTAGGAATATAATTTTATTGTACACCAAAATAAAAAGGTAAAACATGGACTAAAAGAATACTTTAAGCTAAAGGTAGGTACAATGGACAGCCTTATCGCTAATAGCAATATCTTACAGACAACCTAAGAATGATAGAAACATTATACGAGTAGGTATAGACGGACTAAATCTAAGTTATAAGGTCAAGTTACTTACAGCTTTTAAGTTTGAAACTAAGTAAAAGCTTAAAATAATCTTTTAAAGTATATAAAATTTACATAATAAAATTATGTATCATAAAAATATTTTTACAAATTCGTCGGTTATTTTGTTTTGTGCAAATTCTATTTTTATTTTCATAGTTGGTGACAGAGGCAAGTCCAGATAGGAAGTGTTGCAATATAAAAGTTTTTTTTATATTTTTATTCTGTAAAGTGCACATAAATGTATTAATTTAGTATTTAATCACTATTGGTGTTTTCTAATTAATTTAATAATTTTATTTATTGTGTACTTAGAAAATACTTTTTGAGTTCCCTAATTAAAAAGTTTCAACATTTAACCTGAAAAAATTAGGGTTCCGTAAAATTAACTCACCCAAAAAAATTCCCAAAAACAGCTCACACACAAATCACTAGCATTCGAATTTCGAAAAGTAGGTATGTATCGAACGCACGCACATGCGGCTTCGTCGACAGACGCGCACCAACTGAGCCGGGTTCCGCCGCACCACGCAATATAATCTCCAATAGTCTTTCACCGAGTCCACTTTCTGGGTTAATGAGGACTGAGGATGCTGTTTTCTACATTTTCGAATTGTGAATTGACGCATTGGGTGCCGAGTGCTGGTTTCGAGAGCTGCTCTCTTGTTATGCGCTCCTGGTACTTTGCGTTGGTTGCTAGTTTTTTTTGTTGCTTTTACTGCTTTTTGGGGTTCAACTTCAAATATTTAAAGCCTTATGTGACATAATTTAAAAAGATAGATAGATAACACTTTACTGTAAACCACAAGAATAGGACATTACATATTTTACGAAAATACTTAAACTAAAGCGAAATACAATAGGCAGTCTTATCGCTATGAGTGATCTCTTCCAGACAACCTTTCTAAGACACACTTCTCATACAATGACATATAACAGATTTTTCCGTCAATCTCAATAAAAATCTTGTTATGCGCTCCTGGTACTTTACGTTGATTGCTAGTTTTTTTTTAAACTATTTTTTGGGGTTCAGCGAGAGATTTTTAAAGCCTGCGTGACATATTCTAATAAGACAAAGGTCTCATAAAATGACATAAACCTACTACTAAAAGTAGATAGACACAATTACAATGTCACTTATGACAATTTTTTGACGTGACAACGTCTTATAATTCAATGGAGCCGGCTGCACGCACGAAAAAACATGACTCATGCGTCGTTACCTCGCTCTGAGGCGTTCCATTTAAGGCTTGAAGTGCAAGCGAGAGCGCGGAACGAGCGACAAAGAGGCACGCACGGCCTCCGCGTTCGGCAGCGTTCGACATCTGTCTCTCTCCTACTTGAGTGAGCGATGCGTCCGCGTGGACAGCTGTATGACGTCATGTTCAACTATCGTCGTTAAACCGACTTTACAGACAACCGATTTTTTTTTAGGCAGAGGAAATCGTTAACATCAAAATATAGTTTGGTATTGTTGTAATAACAGTTTTCACTCAATAAAACCGAGAACTATCGTTTTTATGGTCATAACTTGTGATTACATACTTCTTTTCGAATTACATACACATACTCTGATTATTACAGACTCCATCCGCTTTTTATAAGAGATTAGCAGCCAATTGTGTGTCTATTTAGATCTGTTATCTCGTAAAACAGCATCGTTAATTGCGCAGCATGAGTGGGCCGTTTTGCTAAGACGAGCTTCATTCAACCTTTTGTCATGATATACAAGTAATCTATATGGAGATTGGACATTATACAAAATGAAATGTCGGCTGGCCTCTAGCTCAGTTGGTAGTAGCTCTGCCTTCTGCGCCGAAGGTCGTGGGTTCAATCCCTACTAAGAACAAATATTTGTAAGGTGAACACAGATGTTTGTTCTCTTTCTGGGTGTTACAATTACATTCTAAATATATATTTACAAAAAAAGTATACCTAGGTACCTACTAGTATTAGATCAGCTATCTGGGCCCTGTTTAATAAAGCTGACAATTCGACATTTCATTTTGTATAATGTCCAATCTCACAAAGCGACAAAATTGTGGAATTGTCGCGTTTAAGCTTTTAATAAAAGTGACAACTATGTCACAAAAGCGCGACAATTGCACAATTTTAATGTCAATTCGACAAATATGAAAGGGTCGACTATCGACGTACCGAAAGGGCCTGGTTCCCATAGTACGAGCTCGGCTTAATTTGGGTCTAGATAGTGTACCTACATTGTCTACAATATTAAACATTATATTAAAATTTGATTTGTGAGCCTAACATTCGCGTTCCAACCACTATTTACATCAATTGTAAATAGTACCTCCTTTATTTAGGTAAATAAGGATTAATTTGTCTGTTTAGATTTGTGTGCGGTCACTAGAATATTTGTTTAGAAAATATATCGTAATATGCCTTGCTATAATTTAGATTAGTTTATATTATAGCTACGAGTGTAACAGGCATACACTCTATACAGGCATATTTTTTTTTATTTTGAATATTTTCAAATCGGTCCAGTAGTTTTGGGGCAATGCAAAGCAACCAAACAATCTGGTTCCCGTACCAGCTCTGATTAGTTTGGGGCGAGATAGTGTTGTATGAATTGTCCATAATATTTATTTATTTTTGATCAAATCTGTCCTTGTATATTAGTGTTTGGGGCGACATAGTGTTAGTGTTAGTACAGTGTATTTATTTATTTTAAAGCAAATCTTTCCTATTATATAAGTCTAGATTTATAAAGACTTGTCTCAACTTGAGAATCAAACCCAGTTCAGTCTTAGCCAGTTACTCGGCCACCATGCCACAAATACCCAACAAACTCAATCGGTTAACTATGCTCGACTAACTTAAACTATTTGTATGTTAATTGAATTCTCAAGCTCGGTTGAACTCTCAGTTAAACTTAACCAATTTGAGTTTAGGAAACAATACTGTTATTTAATCGATATACAGTTTACTACACGTTCAAAGGTTTTGAGGATTTGTCTCTGATAACCCTTCTCTGACAACAAGAATCATTCACATCATTCAATCATTCAGAGACCCGAATGATTTTACAAAAAAAAGCAGCCAAGTGCGAGTTGGACATGCCCATGAAGGGTTCCGTAGCATCAAGTAACATAATATAAAGGTTCTTGTAGTTCGTCGTAAGGTAAATTGCGGTTTACGATTTAAGACTTATAAAAAACTACTTACTAGATCTCGTTCAAACCAAATATCGTTGGAAGTTTGCATAGTAATGTACTACATCACATATTTTTTTTTAAATTTATCATTCTCTTATTTAATTTTAGAAGTTAGAGGGGGGGAGACACACATTTTTCCACTTTGGAAGTGTCTCTCGCGCAAACTATTCAGTTTAGAATAAAACTATATTAGAAACCTCAACATCATTTTTGAAGACCTATTCATAGATGGGACACGTATGGGTTTGATGAGGATAATTTTGAGTTTCAGTTTCCAGTACGGGGGACCCCCAAAATTTCTTCTTTTTTTTCTATTTTGTATAAAAATCTTAATGCGGTTCACAGAATACATCTACTCGCCAAGTTTCATCAGTTTAGTTTTTACAGTTTCGTAGAAAAATCGCTGTGACATACGGACGGACAGACAGACAGAAATGACGAATCTATAAGGGTTCCGTTTTTGCCATTTGGCTACGGAACCCTAAAATCTTGCAGTTTGGTTAAAAAATCGGGTTTTCTAACTTATTACTTGTTAAGTACTAAAATATCTACTGTTGTCCTCTGTCTGTATTTTATCAGATATATAGTTTTATCTCATTTTGATCATGCGAATAATATGGCGTCAATTACTTTAGTGCCAGTAATCATTTGATCTTTTTACAAGTTGGTACATATTTGCTTAGTGCTTCACTGCAAAATACTAAGAGATAGTGTATGAAACCATTAAAATCATTTGTAACAGTCCTGTGATGGATATAGACGTGCAAATTTAGGTTTGAAACAAAAAATAAAATAACTAATCAAAAAAAAAAAAATTAATCAAAATGGCTCTTCTGGTTCAGATACTATCATCATCTCTCAGTAAGTTTTTTTTCATTTTCGTCTTTCCTAGTGTGTATATTCAATTCAAATAATATGATGTCAGACAAAAAACCATAAAATGTTAGTAGAAATAAAATTTACTTAATGTAAGGGTTAGTACAATATAATCTTACTTTAATAATTACTTAAGTAATGAAATCCCTCGCTGAAGCTCCAATCAAACAGTTTACAAAGTGTATTTACACAAAGAAACTTACAATTAAACAAATATTTACAAAATGTACAAAATACACAAGAAACAGTTGAGCTATCTGCAGATCGTTACAAACGATCTAGAGATAGCTTAACTGATCCAAATCAGTGCCAGACGGAAGCGTCCCCAAGACGCTGGCGGCATTGCCACGCTGAATAGCAATGCTGATACGCTGCGCCAGATACCCACCAGCTCTTGGGTCACGCGTCGCTTCGATCAGTCGCCTAGACAAAATTTACTAAACTGAACTAAGTCTAGATAGGTAAACTATAGGGTCTTATTAATAATCCTGGCGTAGCGTTGGACTAGTTGATCCGTGTTTTGTCTCTTGCACAATTCATTTTAAAGCTAAATTATTTTATTTTAGAGTAAGGACTTTGTAACTAAATCTTTGTAAAAGTCTATGACATTGACTCCTCGCTTTAACTAAGTCAGAACTTGTATGAAGACGCGGAATATACAGGGCGTCCCACGGATATGCCACATGGGGGGAAAAGACATTGAATATTTTAGATTGAACATTTTACTGAAAGAAGACATATTATTGTTTGAATTTAAAAAACAAAAAACATAAATTAACTAGGTCAAATATAAAGTACTAATCTGCTAATCTAAGATTAGCGGATTAGCGTTCTAGTTTATTTATATTTAACAAGTTAATTCTACAAAGTCACGCCATATTGCTGTGTTGTCAATTATAGTTCATGCATTTCACGAAGACGCGTCAATTAGAGCATTTTGGCTCTTATTACAACCAGATATATATCACTGGATGCGTCTTCGTGAAATGCATGAACTATAACAGCATTCATTCACTTGCAGTATGCAGCGTTTGCGCATGTATGGGGATGATGTACGCATGGCCTTCGTCTACCCTCCGTCTCTTCGAGTCAGCCAACACCACTCTACACAGACCCATGGCAGAAGGCGAGTTGGCTCTCTTCGGGAGTCTGTTCTCAGTGGGCGCCTTGATTGGAACCCCAGTGCTATGTTTTCTACTGGATAGACTGGGAAGGAAGAACTGTTTGATTATATCCAGTGTTTTTGGAGTGGTAAGAAATAATCAAAAAAACATCACAAACTTTAAAGTCTTCTTCCTGCTCTTATCCCACTTTATGTGGTGTACTCCACATGTCTTTCTTCTCCATTCCCTTCTGTCAGCCGTCATCTCATTCTTCTCTTTACTTTAAAGTGGGATTGGGGCATGGGGTGGATACCCATGCCCCAATCCCACTTTAAAATAAAAATAAAAATAAAAATAGCTTGTCCCGTAACACTCCGTTCCCGTTAGTTTTTTCGGGATAAAAAGTAACAAATGTCTGACTCCTGGTTTTAAGCTACCTCTCCACCAATTTTCAGTCAAATCTATAATTCTTTCATAATTCATTATTGCACGCAGAGACATTTACAAATAAGTGATAAGTGATTGATAACACATTCAGCCGTTTCTCTTATACACAATTATTACTAGCAGTTGGTAACCGAGCTCCGCTCGGAATTGCTTGCAGTTAGTTGCTCACAATCGTCAATAGATGGCAGGAGCAGTCACATATTCAGTTTATGTTTAATTATTTAACTCGGAGTGAAACAATCATTTTCTTAAAATGAATCCTAGCTAGATCAATTTATCGCCCCCGAAAACCCCTGTATACCAAATTTCGTGAAAATCGTTGGTGCTGTTTCCGAGATCCTAAATATATATATATATATACAAGAAGATAAACAAATCCATCCCACGAGAACCATACATTTTACCGGAATAAAGAGTAGCCTATGTGCTATTCTAGATTATAATCTATCTCTGTGTCAAATTTCATCAAAATCCGTTTTGTCGTTCTAGCGATATTGAGTAACAAACATCCATCCATCCATCCATATTGACGTAACAACGTCTTATAATTTGATGGAGTGCATGACTCATGTGGCGTTACCTCGCTCTGAGGCGTTCCATTGCGCGGCTTGAAGTGCAAGCGAGAGCGCGGAACGAGCGACAAAGAGGCACGCACGGCCTCCGCGTTCGGCAGCGTTCGACATCTGTCTCTCTCCTACTTGAGTGAGCGATGCGTCCGCGTGGACAGCTGTATGACGTTGTCACGTTCAACTATCGTCAGTAAACCGACTTTACAGACAACCGATTTTTTTTTAGGATTTTGAGTGATGTCCATTATTATTTTTGCTTCTCAGATATCCTGGTCAATGGCAGCATCGAGCAGCCGAGTGGAAGTGCTATTACTTGCTATCTTCGTGTCAGGGCTTAGTGGAGCTGCTTTCCTGGTAGTTCCAGTCTACGTCAGCGAGATTTGCCAGGAGTCTATACGAGGAGCCATGACTTCAGGTACTTTTTAGGGTTGCGTAGTCAAATGGCAAAACGGAATCCTTATGGATTCGTCATGTCTGTCTGTCTGTCCGTCCGTATGTCACAGCCATTTTTCTCCGAAACCGTAAGAGCTAGACTGATGAAAATTGGCGAGTAGGTGGTATTTTGTGAACCGCATCAAGATTTTTACACAAAAATAGAAAAAAAACAGTAAATTTTGGGGGCTCCCAATACTTAGAACTGAAACTCAAACATTTTTGTTTTCATCAAACCCATACGTGTGGGGTATCATGTATAGGTCTTCAAAAGTGATATTGGAGTTTCTAATATATTTTTTTCCTAAACTTAATAGTTTGAGCGCGAGAGTCACTTCCAAAGTGGTAAAATGTGTGTCCCTCCCCCCCACTCCCACCTGTTACTTCTACTATAAGATGATGATAAAATGATAAAACTACAATAAATAAATGATGTACATAACCACGCAAACTTCCACTAAAAATTGGTTTTAACGAGATCTAGTACCTACTTAAGTTTGTTTTTTATATCTCAAAAACCGCAATTTAATTTTCATTCAATCAACTCAAATATTAAAAAAAAAACAACGAACTAAGAGAACTTTTATATTGTGTTACTTGCTGCTACGGAACCCTTCATGGGCGAGTCCGACTCGCACTTGGCCGCGTTTTTATTTGAAGTCAGCTAAAAAACATGGAAGATTTTCAAAAAAAATTACGCTGTTTCAGGGTCCGTGGTCTTCTACTGCTTCGGTATGCTGATATCTTACCTGTTGGGAGGTCTTCTGTCGTACAACGCGATGATATACGCATGTTTGTCGCTGGGCACAGCAGTTACTGCGGCCCTGATGGTGCTCAAAGAATCTCCTACATTTCTGATGATCAAAGGACTTGAAGAGGTAAGTTCTTATTGATTTTATGCTGCCTTCCTACGGTGCGTGGTTCTGCAGATCATCACGCACAGCCGACAACGACGCACGGCAACGCACACAGAAAGGGCTCCTGTGATAAATCATAAATCATAAATCATAAATCATTTTATTCATACAAAAAAATACACGTCAGGACACAAAAGTTAAATTCATAATGTAAGTACGTACAAAGTAGGTACAAAATCACACAATCAAATTAAATTCATACATTAAAATAATAATAATAATAATAATAATGCAATCTAAATTGAGTACTTATAAAAATTATGTAGGTACATAGGTAAACAAAAATGTAAATAGAAAATAGCAATTGTTGCGTTACTATATTTTCTTGTTCAGAAACTCTTCTACAGTGTAGAAGGATTGCTTGATAAGCCAGGTTTTCAGTCGGGATTTGAAACAGTCTGAGCTTGGTGCGCCGGAGACGCTAAGTGGGATCCTATTATACACGGCTGGGCCCATGACATGTGTTAATTTTTTGGATTTAGTCAGTCTGTGTGGGATCGATACAAGGTGTTCCGCGCGGCGCGTGTCGTATCGGCTCACCTCACCTTTCCTACAGTACGAGTCTAAGTTTGCCCTAACGTACATCGCTACCTGTAAGATGACTATGCAGGGCAACGTTAGTATTCCTAATTCTTGGAAGTACGGGCGAGCCGATGTCCGTCGTGATACTTTCACGATGGCTCTGATGGCGCGCTTCTGCATACGGAACGCACGTTCCCAGTCAGCAGCGCGCCCCCAGAGCTCAGCACCGTACTGTAAGATAGAGTGCACAGTAGCAAAGTAGCACGTTCTCACGACTTCCCTGGGTAGAAATCGGGATAATCGATAAAGCGCGAAACATGCCCCACCGAGCTTTCCACATACTTTGTCTATGTGGTCCGCCCAAGTGAGGCCCCTATCTATTTGAAAACCTAGAAACATGGTGCCACTAACCTGATTGACAGTCTCACCGTTAGCCACTACCGACATTTGTCTGAGCGGGCGACCCGAGAGACAGAAATGAATAAAATGCGTCTTCGAAAGGTTTAATACCAAGCCGTTATCTCGAAACCACTGAGCCAGTAGCGAGGCTACTCCATTCATCTTCACCTCCAGCTGGTCAATAGATGGCGCCGTCACAACCGCGGCTACATCGTCGGCGTACATCACGATCTCTGCTCCTGATATGGCGGGCGGCAGGTCGTTCAATAGCAAGGAGAATAGGATGTTAGATACGGCTGAACCTTGGGGGACTCCTATCGTAGATGTAAGTGGGTCAGATTTCTCAGAGTTGCTAGCACCGACAACTATCTGTGTCCGGCCACTCATCATATCTTGTAGCAGCATGAGCGGCTTTCCAACGATGCCGTAATGTTGGAGCTTCATCGCGAGGATCGCGTGGTCGGCTACGTCGAAGGCCTTGGATAGGTCACAGCATAGGACGGCTACGTGTTGTTTCACTTCGCGAGCCTGCATGACTCGGCGGAGGACTTCGCGCGTCAGTGACGTAGTCGACCTACCTTCTCGATAGGCGTATTGCCGCTCGGATAACGCGTTTGACGCCGCCAGGTAGTTCACCAGCCGGGAGCATAGCCCATTTTCGAATATTTTGGCAACCACTGGTATTATTGAAACTGGCCGGTAGCAATCAATGTCGTGGGATTTCCCTTTCCCTTTGAAAAATCGGTGAGACCTTACTGATTCTCAGTGACTTGGGATATGCTCCCCGCTTGAGGTACCGGTTGAACAAATCAGCAAGTACGGGGGCCAACGGTACGGCAGCTACATTCAGTAACTTCATGGATATCCCATAAACATCTTTGGATGGTTTGGGTGGGATCCGTGAAGTAATGATGCGGTGTACCTCATGCGGCGTGAAGGGGCGGAACCACAGCTCCCGATCCGCGGGCGCGTACCTCGGCGCACGAGACCGTTCCCATGGTGTGTCGTGCGAGCTGATCCGCCTCCGTGCGCGATATCACACACCGGTGGGAAGGGGCTTATTAGACACTTGACAAATGGCAAATTCACCATACGCACTTGGTGTGCAGACTGGTTTCCGCAAGTAGGCCGCTGGCAGGCCCTTTTTGCGTGACGCTTGTCACGCGTTGCTCGAAGTTTAATAGGTTCTAGGACACGCCGGTTTCCTCATGATTTTTTCCTTCACCGTTCTGAGAGTACTGGCATAGTGCACATACATTTTTCGACAGAAAACCCCGTTGGTATTTGATCCCACGTCATAAGAATCTGAAGGCGGAGCTGCCACTACTAAACCACCAGTGCAGTGTTTTTGGACATTTGCTCTGCTGGTTTAACAACGTGACCTTCTTCTTATCATGTCACTGGTTCTTTTAAACCAGTGTGGTGAAAGGATTTCAAGTGAGATTCAGAGACTCCTTTTTTTTAGAGGAGTTAATTGAGAGAGGGTCATAATATAATTGTATTCTAAGTGGCGTGGCAGTGCAAAAAAAAATTATATAAAGATATGAGTTAGAGATGTATATCAGCCATCTGTAGGCCTACCACAAGCTCTATCTGGCTCTGGTTTTGAGTCTGTGTGAGTGTTCACCAGTGTATTATAATGTGTCTGTGTGACGTTTCGACGTAGGATTTATTTAGTCAACACTCACACAATCTCAAAACCAAAGCCAGAGACAGAGCCAGACAGAGCTTGTGGTAGGCCTCTGGTTCCCATAGTACAAGCTCTGCTTAATTTTGGGCTAGATAGTGTTGTATGCATTGTCCAGAATATTTTTTATTTTATTTCACTGTCCATATTTCCAGGAGGCAGGCAGATCAATAGCGTTCTACCGAAGCTTGGAGCCAGATTCAAAGGAAGTATTCCACGAGCTGAACGTAATCCGAAGGAGTCTTAACCCTGAGATGGATGGTGAGTTTTCGCTTAGTGACCAGGAAATAACCATCTTAAATTAGTTATCAGATAGGACTATTATATAGTATAGGGTTCTTCATAGAGGGCGTTTTAAAAGTTTTGAAGGGTTGGCAACGCGCTTGTGTGTGATGTTGTGATGATTGATGAGTATGGATGTGAAGGATATATGAGCAGAGGTAGACCAAAGAAAACATGGATGAACTGTGTGAAAGATGACATGGATAGGAGAGGAGTGAATGCAGAGATGACGGCTGACAGAGGGGAATGGAGGAGGAACACAATGACATGTTGTGCCGACCACACACAAAGTGGGATAAGGACAGGAAGAAGAAGAACGCGCATGTGATGCTTCTGGTATTGGCTACCGTAACCGTTTCCCATCAGATGGGCCGTGTTTTTGTTGTGAAATACACAACAGAACTCAATATAACAATTAAAATGAAAAAGCTGTATGACTTCCCAAAATGGCAGAAAACGAATCCTATTATATGTATGTATTACTAATACTATTTGGCATTGAATTTGACATTGCTACAGTCACTCACATAACCAACACAAGTCAGTGACTTTCTTTGAGGTTGGAAGTAGTTTGTAGTCTACGTCATAACGTTAGTAAACGAATAACATTTGCAGACGAGATTAGGTTTTACAACTAGTATACTATCTCTAGTTTTCTCTAAAGTCGTTGCTCATCTTGAATCTAAGCTATACTAATATTATAAAGCTGAAGAGTTTGATTGTTTGTTTGTTTGGTTGAACGCGCTAATCTCGGGACCTGCTGGTCCGAATTGCTTATGCGCGGGAAAGAATCAATGCCCACTCCTTTCCCGCTCATGACATCCTTGACGCATTCCATCCATCTTTTCCCACTCAGCTTGGATAAGGGCAGGTAAATGATAGTTCTAGTAATTAAATATTTTCACTATGAATGATATTTTAGGGGTAATAATACCCTGTATTTTAATTTCAGTAACTCCTGAAGAAGAACAGCTTAGTTTAAAACCAGCAGATCAAACCAATGAGAAGTTGTCACTGATTGGATTCATAAGTAAGTAGCATTTTTTTAAAACCATAGTCATTATCATCATCATCCGCAGTCTGACTTCACCCACTGTTGGGCTACTACACTCGATCTTCAACTACCCTCATCTATCTACGGCCTACCACGCTGACTCTCAGCCCAGGGTACTTACATAAAAATTATAGCATTTGTCCATTGACACTCATTTAAGATCAAAAAACGTCCAAAACATATGACTGGCCTCTAGCTCAGTTGGCAGTAGCTCTGCCTTCTGCGCCGTAGGTCGTGGGTTCGATCCCCACCGAGAACAAATATTTGTGTGGTGAACATAAATGTTTGTTCTCTGTCTGGGTGTTATATTGTATTCTAAGTATGTATTTACAAAAAAAAAAAAAAAAAAAAAAATGTATTCAAGTATTATATCAGCTATCTGGTTCCCATATTACAAGCTCTGCTTAGTTTGGGGCTGGGTAGTGTTGTGTGAATTGTCCAGAATATTTATTATTATTATTATTATTATTATTATTATATTCCAACTCCTTTTCAGAAAAATCCAGGTCAACGCGACGTGCTCTTGTCTTAACCATGACACTGGTCACAGCCTCCATCTTGCAAGGTCTAGTGGTCGTTCAGGTGTACGCAGAGCCTCTCTTCGAAGAAGCCGTACCCACCATGTCTGCAAACGTCGGTAGCATCCTGCTAGCTGTGGTAGAAGTTCTTGCTGGCTTCATCGCTGCGTACTTGACGGAGTCTGCTGGAAGACGGGTGAGTGTAGCTTTGGTCTTTCTGTTTGCCTGGTAGTTTTGGTTGTTGTGCGTTTGTTTGCTGACTTTGTACAAAGCAGAAAAAGTCTTAGCTCCTGATACATTCAAGGCCAAAGACAAGCTTCAGTATTCTTATGTCCTGGTATATTGCTCACCACATCAGAGGAACATGAATTCTATGCCCTTATTTTTTCTGAGAGAATAATAATTTCTTCCACAGCCACTGATGATCTACTCAACATTCGCAACAGCAGCCAGTTGCTTATACCTCGGCCTGCAACTCCAACTAAAGTGGGGCCCCAACTGGTTGATAGCAGTTAATATGTATTTCTTCACGGCTATGTACTCCTTCGGAGGCGGCACCGTGCCATACGTGCTTGTTGGAGAAGTTTTTCTTCCTGAGGTGAGCTTCTGTCTAATCTATCTAAATTCTCGACATAGCTCAAAGGATTAGTAAGCTGAAGTGGCAGTGAGCCGGTATGTTTGCCGTAGAACAGACAATCGTTGGAGCAAACGAGTACTAGAGTGGAGACCGCGTTGAGGTAAGCGTAGTGTAGGACGCCCTCCGGCAAGGTGGGGCGACGATCTGCGGAATGTAGCAAGCACTGGAGGAGAAGAGCCGAAGACCGAGCTCAGTGGCACGTCTTGGGAGAGACCTACGTCCAGCAGTGGACTAATATAGGTTGATGATGATGATGATGAGCTTTTGTATGTTTATGATATCTTGGTCAATTTAAACACTACACGGAATATCAAGCCCTCGTCGATAAATTCTGTACCTATTGGGATATATTTTGGGGGGGATGGGTCCCTAGTTGCCACCGCAGCTGTCAATGGCAGACTTGCACATTGGGCTGATATGGTTAGCTCCCCCCTCTCGCCACTCGCATACCGCAGGTAGCCTAACAATTTTGCGTACACTACGTTGCAGCTTATATTGTTATTCTCTTACCCTCAGGTAAAAAGCTTCGTATCAATGCTGGTGATCGAATGGGCGTGGTTCTGCAACTCCATTATCCTGTTCATCTTCAACCCGCTCCTCAAAGCCATCGGTTTAGGTCCCGTATTCTATATCTTTGCGGCTGTCAGCGTGCTGACTGGAGTCTACTCCGCCATCATGCTGCCCGAGACCAAAGGACTGGCTGTGGACGAGATTCAGGATAAGCTGGTGAAGAAGAAAACTAAACCGAATGGGGTGCAAGGAATCTTATAAAAGTACAAGAAGTAGTAGTAGAGCTCTTTGTGAAGTGCTCGTCTGGGGAAGTCCTACCATTCATTTCTGCCGTAAAGCAGCATTGTTGTTTCGGTTTGAAGGGTGTGGGTGCCGGTGAAATTACCGGCACGTGAGGCTGAACATCTGTATTCCTCTTGATGGACGCAGGGCACGTTCCTGACGTGCATGACCTACGAGGCAATACTTTGTTAAACACACAGAGACTACTTGTCTCTCCAACTATTTTCAGAAGAGGTCTACTAATTGGCCTTATTATGCTTGTTTTTCGGGAAGAATGTTTTAAGCCTTCGTCCACTGACTTCCTGAATCTTTACAGTTATAGTCCGTCTATTGGGGAAGCATCCTAAACTTCGTCGTGTTTAATCTCATTTTGAAATAAGTAGCTTGGTAAGTAAGGTAGGTAAGCTGAATAGAATTGAAACAAATTGCGTAGGGAATAGAAATAAGTTGACTTTATGTATTTAATTTTGTTCAGTACACACTTTTTTAGTTATGTTTATTGTTACCTTAGATTTTTTATATAACTTCAAATCGGTGTAAATCTAAATAAATTGAAAAGATAGACGAAGTTTTAACAGGGCTTTTATTAGATGGGAGCATAATTAATAGAAATACCTCACCAGAGTCATTTTTCGATTAAGAATAAAAACACAAGAGTACTGTAAACTATAGTTTTATTTAGAGAACCCTTACAGAATAAAAATCTATCACGTTTCATTAAATACACACATTATGAACTAAACACTCAAAAATCCCTTAAATTTTTTGAACATAGATCCTTTTCTGGAACTTCAGGGAACGTTCAGACAATGTATGTCTACTCACATACAGCACAATGCTTTTGCAGTAATTATAGCTTTAATCTTAATTAAGGAGGCTAGCAGTTCTGCCTGATACGCCGTGCAGTAAGGAGACAGTTTGAACTTTCGGGACTTGGTTTCAGTCTCTCCGTGCCATACGGACAGGGCTGCTCCCACTTTGTCCTCGATTTTACTGCCGTCTGTAAAGATCCTTACTGCTTGGTCACTGTGGAAGTTGACTTCTTGGTCTGCTGGGTGCGGCGTGCTGGCGAATGGTTCCATCTGCTCCACTTTCCTGTCTCCTAGTGCTAGCCGGGGCACCCCTCTCCTTGCCTCATGCAGGGCCGCTGCCTCCTGTATTCTCAGGTCAAGGGGGAGTATTCCGGCCAGAACTAGTGCCGAGTTTAGTGAAACGGTTCGATAAGGTCTAAAGGAGACCACTGCTGGGAAAGGCCTCCCTTAAAAGTACATTTCCAGAAAGGTTTCATGTTTTATTCTAAACCACAAATACAATACACTCCATTTACGGTTTTTCTCTTCACTAGCTTATCTTGAATCTCGTCTACAGCCAGTCCTTTGGTCTCGGGCAACATGATGGCGGAGTAGACTCCGGTCAGCACGCTCACAGAAGAGAAGATATAGAACACGGGGCCCAAACCTATAGCTTTGAGGAGTGGGTTGATGATGAACAGGATAATGGAGCTGCAGAACCACGCCCATTCCATCACCAGCATTGATACGAAGCTTTTAACCTGAAAATAGGAAAATATATTGCGTAACCTAGTCATTAACCCATTTGTAAAGTGGCTAAAAAACAACCAATGTTATGCACAAGTTGGTGTGGTCAAGAACCAATCAGACTTTGATATGAGTCATAGATTTACACCAGGTCAGCGTATTTGGCCTCAATATTTACACCTCATTTTGTGATTAAGTACTAGGAGTTCAAAAACCAGCAAGAGCTCACCTCTGGCAAAAAGATCTCGGTCATAAGCACATAAGGCACGGTCCCCGCGCCGAATGTGTTGGTTATAGTGAAGAGGTACAAATTGACTGCTATGAGCCAATTGGGACCCCACTTCAGGTGGAGTTGTAGGCCGAGAGACAAGCAAGTTGTTGCTGTCGCGAATGCGGAGTAGATCATCAGGGGCTGTCAATGAGAAAAATAACCAATAGACTCCAAGTAGTCTCTTAAAAGCTTACTACCCTTTTAGGGTAACAGGGTTTTTTTTTTCAAAAAAAAAATATATTTATTTCGAAAAAAATCCCTGTATTTTGGGAAGCAAGGCACTTTCATGCAATATCATGGGCACATGCATGTCCTACATGTAAGGGGTAACTCAAACAGTCAAAAATACTGGCCATTTAGAGCCAAAAGTAACAGGAAAACAGAGCCACCAAAGAAATTAAAGCAGCCTTATACCAGCCAGGGTTAGGTAGGCCAGGTTAAGTAGCCACCTGGAAAATATCAGGCATTCAGAATTCTTCCACTCACCCGTCTCCCAGCTACCTCCGTCAAGTAAGCAGCAACTAATCCAGCCAAGACTGCGACCAGTGCCAATAGGACACTGCCAACGGTTGCAGACATGGTGGGGACGGCTTCCTCGAAGAGAGGTTCTGCGTACACCTGGACCACCACAAAACCTTGGAAAATACCAGCGGTGACCAGAGTTAGGTTGAGAACCAGAGCGCGTCGGGTTGACGCAGATTTTTCTGTAAAACATAAACACAAAATCAGTAATATATGTATGGTAAAAAAAAAAATCGGTTGTCTGTAAAGTCGGTCTACTGACGATAGTTGAACGTGACAACGTCATACAGCTGTCCACGCGGACGCATCGCTCACTCAAGTAGCAGAGAGACAGATGTCGAATGCTGCTGAACGCGGAGGCCAATTGGGTCTCTTTGTCGCTCGTTTCGCGCTTTCACTTGCACTTCTAACCTTAAATGGAACGCCTCAGAGCGAGGTAACGCCGCATGAGTCATGTTTCTTCGTGCGTGCAGCCGGCTCCATTGAATTATAAGACGTTGTCACGTCAATAACATAAGCAGCCTTACTCACTTATAAATTGAAACACGGATAACTTCTCATTGCTTTGTGTCGCTGCTGTTTTCAAGTCATTTAACATTTCTTCGTCTGGAGCAGTGTCTGAAAAAGTCAACGATTATAGAGATACCCAAATTGCGTTGATCCTCCTGCGGCAAGATGGACAGGCGAAGTGACGAACATCGCTAGCAAGACTTGGATGAGATTAGCATAAGACCGTGTGACCGTGTTGACAGTCTTGTGCTATACCCAGCATTGCCTCAGAATATATGTGTTAGGTTTCCTTTGGTGCACCTAACACATATATTGTTGATGTTTGTTCTCTGTTTGGGTGTTATATTGAATTCTATGCATGTATTTATCAGCTATCTGTTCCCATAGTTCAAGCTCTGCTTAGTTTGTGGCCAGATAGTGTTGTGTGGATTGTCCGCATTATTTATTTATTTATATTTTCGAACTTTTTAGGTTCTACGACATGCCGGTTTCCTCACGATGTTTTCCAGTGTGATATTTATCCCAATGGATACAGAACTTCTCTTGGGACTCTTCTATGATCCTTACCGTCCATGTCAGGATGGAGACTCCTACGGATGACGCTCATCTCGTGGATGACTATTTTGGAGTCAGGTGCAACACTCCTGTAGAATGATAATGCTTTTGCTGCTTCCTAAACATACAAAATGTGGCAATTATTTATACGTATCTCGATAAGTTTAGCAAATGTTGCCTGAACTTCAAAGATTATAACTTGAGAAACCGACTTGGTAGCCAAAATGCTGAACCAATTTTGTCCATACAGATAAAAAAGAGAATTATTCAAATTGGTTCATAAATGGCCGAAGTTAACCGATAACAAACATAAAAAAATACAACTGAATTGAGAGCCTCCTCCTTTTTTATCTGGAGTCGGTCAAAAATGGGAGCTGATGCCATAATTAACTGTTCATATTTCACATTCTCTGTATGTGCAAAAAAAGCCTAATCTTTTTTTGGTAATTATTGAAGAAACCGCTTTCATAAGACATCTCACCACTGTGTTTGACTTTATTCTTCTTCTTCCTGCCCTTATCCCACTTTACGTGGGGTCGGCACAACATATCTTCCTCCTCCATTCCCCTCTGTCTCACATGCTCGACTTTACTTATCAAAAATATCTCTAGTATCCACAGGGCAGCCTTACCTCCTCCCTCCCCTGCATCATCAGACAAGTAGGGGATTCCCTCAGCATCATCAAGGCAGCTGTGAAAACTACTGTCATCGACAGACATGTGTAAATCATGACGTAATACGACAACAATCCCCCCATCAGATACGATATCAGCATACCTATTACGTAGAAGACCATAGTTCCTGTAAAAGATATAAGAGTAAACATTGATAATTTGAAAGGAACCTAGGCTTTTTAAAGGACATCTAAGGCGATGGCTATCAGCTGAAACGCTGTCAAATATCGCTGTCATATTTGATAGCGTTTCAGCTGAGCCTTAAAGGGCCTGCGCACACCTAGTCCGCTGGCGGTAGCGATCAGTGAAACGCTGTCAAATTTGACAGCAAATTTGACAGCGTTTCACTGATCGCTACCGCCAGCGAACTAGGTGTGCGCAGGCCTTTAGGGTGACAAATCAACATCGAGCTATGCTGCGTTGTACTGGTGCTGTGTTTCTTAAGCTACGTTTTTTTAACAATCAACATCAAGCTGTGCTGCGCTTTGCTTAGCTCAGTATAAAAGTAATCAGCAGCTCGTGTAGTCGTTTAACTAATCAAAAGTGACTTCAGAGCTCCATAACAGACATAGCTTGGTTCGGCACAGCGCGGCGGGTAGCGCGCCTCGCTCGAGACGGCTGCGTTTTTAAACAGAGAGTAGCCTCACACAGCGCATCACAGCATGGTTTGTTTGTATCCTCATTCAAATATTAGACGAGCGAGTTGACCAAACATAGCATGGCGCAGTACAGCGCAGCATAGCTCGATGTTGATTTGTCACCCTTAGGCGGGTAGAATTAGGAATCAGTTATCTTGTCTTATGTTATCTTATATAGGTTAGTATATATTTAGGATCTCGGAAACTGCGCCAACGATTTTCACGAATTTAGTATACAGAGGTTTTCGGGGGCGATAAATTGATCTAGCTAGGATTCATTTTAAGAAAATGATTATTTCACTTCGAGTTCAATAATTAAACATAAACTGAATGTGTGACTGCTCCTGCCATCTATTGACGATTGTGAGCAACTAACTGCAAGCATATCCAGCAGATGGCGTTATTCAGTAAAAATAAGCCAATAAAGATAATGACTCTTAAGATTTCTTAAAAATACAAATTAACAATAAAAAATACCGAGCGAAGCTCGGCCACCAACCGCTAGTAATGTTTTATGCTTCAATGAGAACCATAAAATAGCCACAGGTTAACTCTACCTGCAGTCATGCCTCCCCGTAAAGACTCCTGGCATATCTCGCTGACGTAGACTGGCACTACCAGGAACACAGCACCGCTTAGCCCTGATACGAAGACTGCGATCAGAAGCACTTCTACGCGATTGCTGTATGCTACTAACGCCCAAGATAACTGTGAATGCAATTTGAGGATACGCTTTCAAAGTGATCATTGAGATCCAACGGAATAAATGCTCTGATTTCGATAAATATTACAAAAAATATAAGTTTATATAACCCCAATAACTCTACTTTTTGACGTGACAACGTCTTATAATTTGATGGAGCCGGCTGCACGCAAAAACATGACGTCATGCGGCGTTACATCGCTCTGAGGCGTTCCATTTAAGGCTTGAAGTGCAAGCGAGCGCGCGGAACGAGCGACAAAGAGGCACGCACGGCCTCCGCGTTCGGCAGCGTTCGACATCTGTCTCTCTCCTACTTGAGTGAGCGATGCGTCCGCGTGGACAGCTGTATGACGTTGTCACGTTCAACTATCGTTAGTAAACCGACTTTACAGACAACCGATTTTTTTCTCTCCTTACTAACTTTGGTTCTTAAATTATCTTCATCATTATCATCATAGGCAGGTCGTACTACCACTGCTGGGTATAAGCTTCCTCCCTTATGCCCGGGATACACAAGGCTAGATTTTCAAGCTAGGATAGCAAGATAGGAAGCTAGCAAACTGAAGCTAGTTCTGTTTACACGAAGCTAGAACTGCTAGCTTGCTAGCTTACTATCACTCGTGTATCCTCGTGTATCCTCGTGTATCCTCGTGTATCCCCGGGCATCAGACGCTACTCTTGTCGATTTGGGTCTTTTGCATCCAGGACTTTCTCTGTACGTGTCTGTTGATGAGTGTAGATTATCTTACCACTCCTAAAATAGAACAGATAATTGAAGACTTCTTCCTCCCGAGTCTATCCAGTAAAAAACCCATAACTGGAGTCCCGATTAGACCACCCACTGAAGAAAGACTCCCGAAGAGAGCCAGCTCGCCTTCTGTCATGGGTCGGTGTAGAGTGGTGTTGGCTGATTCGAAAAGACGGAGGGTAGACGAAGGCCATGCGAACATGATCCCCATGCACATGCATAGACTACATACTGTGGACAATGAGGATATCCCTACAGAGGGGAAGCAACACAGATTTGCGAGCTAGATGAGGATGTCAAGAAGTAGCAGGAAAAACATGATAGAGAAATACTTTGCTTCACTCTTACAGCCAAGATTGGTCTTGACGGTAAAGCCAAGGTTTAGTGACCAATCACTAGAATAAAAAAAGCATTTATATTTCTTTCACAAAGTAAGTAGCGAACACAATGTATGGTGAAGATATAATAGGAAAAGTAATAAGATGGGATGTGCCCACCCACTTTGCAAGAGACTGGAGCTTGAGACATGGGTCTCTAGAAGGATGCTCACCGTTTCTCCATACAAAATAGGGACTAACGGCTACGCTCGGCAATTTCTCATCATCCGCACTAGATGTGCGGGCTGGTTTTTCCGCAATTAGGCCGCTGGCGGGCTGGCGTTTCCTCACGATGTTTTCCTTCACCGTTTGAGAGTACTGGCATAGTGCACATAAATTTTTCGACAGAAAAACTCATTGGTACGGCTACGCTAACGGTAAGTCTATTATGACGACAAAATGGTGATAAAATTCAGAATAAGAATACAATGCTTTCAAATAATACCTACTAGCTTACGTAAAAATAATTAGTTTTAAGTAGAATTCATGTCTCTCTGAGTGTTGAACTTACATAGTGACGTAGAGAAAATTTGAATGGCCACACCCATTTTAACTTTTTTATAGCTAAAAAATATTTTTTTATTATTTATGTTTATTAGGTCACTAAACTTTTCACCACGTGTGTTCAGTCTTGACTATATAATTCTTCTCTATTTTCATTTACCATTATCTCACAGTACCTAGTACCTACCTTACTATTGAGAGTACTAGGCAAACATGATTACGAAGAGATTGTGACAGTTGTGTGAATAGACTGTGCCTATTGTGGATGCGCGGTGACATGGCTGAGGCGGGAGCGTTTTGTAAAAATACTAAAAATTGCTAAACCTAAATTTCGCGTTCTATATTATACCTAAAAGTATTAATAACCCAGTTGTGAGCATTGATGGCCTAAGGACTAAGCAGAGCTTGTAATATGGGAACCGGATAGCTGATAATATAATACTTGAATACATTTTTTTTTTTTAGATAAGACAAGCACCAATGAGTTTTCTGTCCAAAAATCTTATACCTTTGAACGAGAAAATCTTGTATATATATTATATATATCTCGGAAACTGAGCCAACAATTTTCATGAAATTAAGTATACAGGGGTTTTCGGGGGCGATAAATTGATCTAGCTAGGTTTCATTTTCAGAAAAGACCCGGGTTATAAGTTATTTTAATAATAAAAAAAATTAGCGCCATCTCTTGTCGAGTAGCCAAAATCACGAATTAGTGTCACGGAGAACGCCATCTATTGAACTTCTACGTAAACACTCGACACAAAAATTCCGGAAATTTTCATGAAAATTAGTATACAAAAATATTATTAAAAAACCGAGCAAAGCTCGGGCACACCAGCTTGTGTATGTACAATACGCCAGTACTTTCAAACGGTAAAGGAAAACATGACGAAGAAACCGACATGTCGTACGCACCCCCACGAGACACAATGAACTCTACTACTACTATCTCTATCCGCATAATATTTCATCAAGTCTTAGGGTGACAAATCAACATCGAGCTATGCTGCGCTGTACTGCGCCATGCTATGTTTGGTCAACTCGCTCGTCTAATATTTGAATGAGGATACAAACAAACCATGCTGTGCTGCGCTGTGTGAGGCTAGGTACGCTCTGTTTAAAAACGCAGCCGTCTCGAGCGAGGCGCGCTACCCGCCGTGCTGAGCCGCAACGCGCCGAACCAAGCTATGTTTTTTATGGAGATAAACGACTACACGAGCTGCTGATTACTTTTATACTGAGCTAAGCAAAGCGCAGCACAGCTTGATGTTGATTGTTAAAAAAACGTAGCTTAATAAACACAGCACAGTACAGCGCAGTACAGCGCTGTATAGCTCGATGTTGATTTGTCACCCTTATCCGCTTATCGCTGCCGCTAGAGCCTTAGGCACCGCGCATACACTGTATACGAGGCCTTACCTACTCGTATATCTTTTATTTACTTATTTGTTGAAGATTGTCTGATGAATGTAGGTGATATATATATTTTAATGCTTAGATACATTTACCTACATTTTTAATTTATTATGACTATGATATTACTGCGGTACTCTAGGTAGTAGCTCTTATGTCGTTGCAGTAAGTGTCGTTTTTCTTTGTGTTGCACTGCCTCGTAGGTAGCTTTCCTACGAGGCAGTGCTTTGTTATAGGCGATGGTTACCGCTTAACATCAGGTGGGCCAAACGCTTGTTCCATCAGCTAGTAAAAAAAACCTTGTGCTGTATCTCACTGTACCTTCCCCTTATTACGTAAAAATTCAACAACAGATGTTTAACCTCAACAGCGAATGCCCGATTACGCTTATCGCGAACCGATAGCAATTTACGCAATAAGGCATTGTTCGTTCATTAGTCCACTGCTTGACAAATAAATTGACAAAAGTCCTGTCATCATATTATTGTTATTTTATTCAACGAAAGATAGATTTGACCTAATGTACCTAATTTGACATGCTAAACTTTTTTTTGTAATAATTTATTATGTATTAGAATTGTATATTACCTGTTAAATTATGGAAATGTAAATTACCTTTTAATTAGTGTAAATTGGTCTCAAGACCGATTTAATTAATTAAATAAATTAAAATTAAATACATAAAATGAATAATAGAGGAACATGTTTTTTTGCCATTTTTATTGAAAACTTATTTTGACAGTGCTCATAGCACTAGTTATAAGTTACTAACCCACTTTTTCTGTTTTTGTTTCTAACACCATGGACTCCATAATTGTCTGAATAAAGAATTTAAATTATTATAGCTCAGTTGGTAGTAGCTCTGCGCCGTAGGTCGTGGGTTCGAGCCCCACCGAGAAAAATATTTGCGTTGTGAACACAGATTTTAGTTCTCTGTCTCGGTATTCAATGTATAAATTTACAACAAAAAACCTATATAAGTACATACATGTACATGTATTATATCATTTATCTAGTTCCCATAGTACAAGTTTTGCGTGGATTGTCCACAATATTTATTTAATAAAATGGTGGCAAAATTCTTCTAAACCACTGAAATGCTTACTAAATATATCATAAAGCTTATTGTAAAAAAACCTAACTTTAATAACCTAAAGAAACTCGTACCTATTATAATCCACAAAACGTATCCATTTATCACAATTCTTAACATAACAGTAGGTACCACCAGCTCTGTCTGCCTCTGTCTCTGGCTTTGAGTCTGGGTGAGTGTTCACCAGTGTATTATACTGTGTGTGACTTAGGATTCATTTAGTCAACACTCACACAGACTCAAAACTAGAGCTAGAGCTTGTGCTAGGCCTACCAGTTTGATACAAGATGAATAAATAGACCTACTAGATATCTTAGACCTTTTAGAGGTAAATCCTTGAGGATTCCTGAACGGGCATTCCAAAGAACATCCAAAAACTGATTTACCTACACAAATAAAGCAACAGTTTTATCTAGCGGCACGTAAGTCTAGCGCTGAGCGATACGCGGAGGGGATAGCTGTGCATGTGTACTGTTGCGCACGCAATACAATTATAACTTCAATTTATTAGTTAAATAACGATGATGACAAAATTTTTATGTAATAAGCCAAATAGTGAGATGTCCAAAGATTTAAGGCCTGCGCACACCTAGGTCGCTGGCTATAGCGATCAATTAATTTAGTTTATTGCAAAAAATCTTACGTAAAATTACAGAGATATCCAATACGTCACTTGGAGCTCTATCAGTGTAGAGCTCTATCAGTGCAGTGAAACGCTGTCAAATTTCACAGCGTTTCACTGATCGCCATCGCCAGCGACTTAGGTGCGCGCAGGCCTTTATAGTAGGTGCCCATGACATAATGTTACAAGTTTATGGGGATAATAAAAAGAAAAACATGATCTGTCAATAACAATACAATTGAGAACGCGACTGTACACTGGACGTACAGGGGTGTGGTATCGGTGCGGGGAGGGGAATTCTACCGGTGAGGTAGAATACCTCAGGTACCTCCCCCCTCAGGTACCTTAATTTTGACTTCTGTGCAATAACGGGCAGCGCTAAAGTTACGTGCCGCTACTTAAACACAGTTTATCTTTGCTGTAGTAAGTAATTATATTAATTTTAATAACAGTTCAATACACATCCACGTTTTTAGGTTTCCTCTTCACCAGTTTATCCTGAATTTCGTCCACAGCCAGTCCTTTAGTCTCGGGCAGCATGATGGCGGAGTAAACTCCGGTCAGCACGCTGACAGAAGCGAAGATATAAAACACGGGTCCTAAGCCAATGGCTTTGAGGAGTGGGTTGAAGATGAACAGGATAATGGAGTTGCAGAACCATGCCCATTCGATCACCAGCATTGATACGAAACTTCTTACCTGAGGGAGGAAAAATCTGGTTTAGTTCAGAGCCTTTTTTCTCTTCTTTTCTTTCTATTCAGATCTTTTTTCAAGCACACCATTATTGAAAAGTCACTAAAGTTAAAGTCAAATGCATATTATTTATTCAGTAGTATCACAAGAATAACTTTAAAACGTCTAAAAGATTGGTGAGTCTAGGTGCCAGTTCCACGCGACCATGCCTAGAAGAACAGACAACAAACTACGGCTTGGTCCCTACCGTTTTTTTGTGTGATCTACAAAACAAAAATAGTAATAAGTGAAGTTCTAGTGTGGTGCCACTTCACTTAGTGAGACGTATGCAATAGGTAATACAAAAGCAAAAGTTTCAAAGACAGCACACGCTACGCTTCAAAGTAATAATAAAACACCTAAGGAAAGAAGGCTCTGTCTCTGGCTCTGTTTTTGAGTGTGTGTGAGTGCCGACTAAATAAATCCTACGTCGAAAAGTCACACACACAGTGTAATACACTGGTGAGCACTCACACAGACTCAAAACCAGAGCCAGAGAAGGACCACACAGAGCTCGTGGTAAGCCTAATGATTTATGGTAGAGTACTAGGATTTCAGAAATCAACAAGAGCTCACCTCTGGCAGAAAGACCTCAGCCATGAGCACGTAAGGCACGGTCCCTCCAGCCAATGAGTAGGTGGTCGTGAAGAGGTATAGATTGACTGCTATGAGCCAATTGGGACCCCACTTCAAGTGGAGTTGCAGGCCTAGAGCCAAGCAGGCTGCTGCGGTCCCAAACGATGCGTATATCATCAGGGGCTGTGAATATAAAAACACTGATAAAACGACTGATTTACATACTCTCTAAAAAATCGGTTGTCTGTAAAGTCGGTTTACTGACGATAGTTGAATGTGACAACGTCATACAGCTGTCCACGCGGACGCATCGCTCACTCAAGTAGGAGAGAGACAGATGTCGAACGCTGCCGAACGTGGAGGCGATTGCGCCTCTTTGTCGCTCGTTCCGCGCTCTCGCTTGCACTTCAAGCCTATTTAAGGCTCTAGGAACGCCCCAGAGCGAGGTAACGCCGCATGAGTTATGTTTTTTCGTGCGTGCAGCCGGCTTCATCGAATTATAAGACGTTGTCACAACGACAAAACGTCAGACGTCAGAACTACCCATAAATACATTTGTTGCGGTGCCGCGTTGTTTTCAGACGCTTTGTAGAAATCGACAAAAATGAAAAGCGAAACTACATTGTTTAACTGTTTTTGACTGACTCGCGCAAGGTTCCGATTCCGATGCCCACTCCGCTACTCAAACTACACTTGATCGCAGCCGAATTCATCTAGCGGTTTCACTTTAACGATTCCGAAGCGGAGGTGCTACGGGCGATAGTGAAACTCAGCTACCTTTTACAAAATAGTGAGCCAAAGGTACCAGGCAAACCGAACCACCAAAGAGGCTAAAACTCACTCACCATCCGGACAAGCTTTCCATTTCCTCTGACCTCTCAGTTGGTAGTAGCTCTGCCTTCTGCGCCGTAGGTCGTGGGTTCGATCCCCACCGAGAACAAATATTTGTGTGGTTAACATAAATGTTTGTTCTCTGTCTGGGTGTTATATTGTATTCTAAGTAATGTATTAACAAAAAAAAATGTATTCAAGTATTATATCAGCTATCTGGTTCCCATATTACAAGCTCTGCTTAGTTTGGGGCTGGGTAGTGTTGTGTGAATTGTCCACAATATTTTTTTATTTATTTCCAGCCAGGCAAAATACCAGGCAATCAGAATCATCAGAGACTCACCCGTCTCCCAGCTATTTCCGTCAAGTAAGCAGCCAATATACACGCCAGTACTACGACCACAGCAAGTAAGATGCTGCCAACAGTTGCAGACATGCTGGGAACAGCTTCCTCGAAAAGTGGCTCTGCGTACACCTGGACGACCACAAGACCTTGGAAGATTCCAGCGGTGATCAGCGTTAGAGTGAGTACTAGTGCGCGTCGGGTTGAGGCAGACTTTTCTGTAAAAATAAAGGAAAAGTAGTTATAAAATAGAAAAAGAGGATAATGTAGCTATAGGAGTAAAGTTAATAAAATGCTGCTTTACAAAAGTAATACATTGCTAAAACCCTTCAAATTCTCTAATGAAGCTAGAAGAAAATTAAAATGACCAAAAAAATATAGTTAAAAAAACTTAAAAACACGCTTTTATAGAAAATACAACTAAAAATTAAAAATAAATAATAATAATAATAATAAATTCGAATTAATCTCAAATGTATAGTCTACAATTAGTCCTTTTGCGATTTTTAAAATGTCACTTAGTTATTTAGTTATGATTTTTTTTAAAACGCATCTCAAATTTTCGCACGACCCGCTCTTAAAAAAAAGCAGCCAAGTGCGAGTCGGACTCGCCCATGAAGGGTTCCGTAGCATCAATTAACATAATATAAAGGTTTTTGTAGTTCGTCGAAAGGTAAATTGCGGTTTACGATTTATGACATATAAAAAAAAAACTACTGACTAGATCTCGTTCAAACCAAATATCGTTGGAAGTTTACATAGTAATGTACAACATATATTTTTTTCGGATTTATCATTCTCTTATTTTAGAAGTTAGAGGGGGGGGGACCAACTTTTTTCTACTTTGGAAGTGTCTCTCGCGCAAACTATTCAGTTTAGAAAAAAACGATATTAGAAACCTCAACATCATTTTTGAAGACCTATCCATAGATACCCCACACGTATGGGTTTGATGAAAAAAAAAATTTTGAGTTTCAGTTTCAAGTATGGGGACCCCCAAATTTATAGTTTTAGAAAAAAACGATATTAGAAACCTCAACATCATTTTTAAAGACCTATCCATAGATACCCCACACGTATGGGTTCGATGAAAAAAATTTTTTTGAGTTTCAGTTTCAAGTATGGGGACCCCCAAAATTTATAGTTTTTTTTCTATTTTTGTGTAAAAACCTTAATGCGGTTCACAGAATACATCTACTCACCAAGTTTCATCAGTCTAGCTTTTATGGTTTCGGAGAAAAATGGCTGTGACACGGCCGGACAGACAGACAGACAGACAGACAGACAGACAGACAGACAGACATGACGAATCTATAAGGGTTCCGTTTTTGCCATTTGGCTACGGAACCCTAAAAAACACGTTTTTTATAAAAAAGCGTGGGGTGCATTGCATAGTTGTGTCAATAGTTATAAACATTTCATTGACACTATGCACCCCCACGTTTCTTTTTCAAATATTATTCATTTATTTCTTAGTTACACTCTATTTTTAGTAGAATTTTCTATAAAGCGTGTTTTTTTAGTTTTTTTAAACTATCATTATTTATTCCATTAGGTATATCAATTTTGTGTTACTTGGGAGGCGTTCTACCAGCGCCCGCAATGCTGTTCACGATCTTCTAGTAGTATACAGTTGAGTAGTTTCTACTCACTTATAAATTGGAACACGGATAACTTCTCATTGGTTTGTGTTGGTGCTGTTTTCAACTCATTCAGATTTTCTTCTTCTGGGGATGCGTCTGAAAAAATTAACTAGTAATTACATTAGACGAGGAGTATATACAGGGTGTCCCATAAGTCAACGTCCAGCCGAAAACGGGTGATGCGCCAAGTCATGACAGTTATCAGAAAAATATAAAAAAAATATTTGTTATTTAACTTTTGAGTTATGAGTATTTTAAAAAAACAGAAAAAACTGACACCCTCTGATGATCTTTTAAGTCCTGTGACTACAAATATTAACTTTTCATGAAACTTTTTTCTGCAACGTAAGCATGAATAACCCTTCTGTAAATTACAATTCAAAATTAAGCCATACCTGACTCAGTTTTTAATGAAATCGTGGAATTTTGGCCAACGTTTCATTTCAGATAGTTACATCACCCAACTTTAACCGTCTGTACCACAAAAAAAATGTACTACACTATCATGGCATGTAACTTTAAAAGTTGGCGCATTTATCCAGGATTCCAAAATTGTATAATACTTGCTAGAGTACTCTTTAGTTTTGGAAATAAAAAATGTTTTTTCAACTAAACCGGATTTCCAATCAATTTTATTTCAATAGATAAAATGTTTGTACCCTTTAAATGATGGACTTAAAATGCCTACTCTGTGTGTTTAAGTGACTCACAATTCACAGGTACAAGTAAATACCATTTCGACAATGCAAGTAAACAGATAGATCCACCATCTTGTCGAAAGAGTAATAACCATGGGTTTTCAAGTAGTTTGTTAGTTTTAGGTAAAAGTTTGAAATAAAATTTAATCATAGGATTACTTCAATCATGATTTTAATCTAAAGTTTGCCTTCACCCGTCGCCGGTCTTATTACATGGTTATTGACGTGACAACGTCTTATAATTCGATGGAGCCGGCTGCTCGTACGAAAAAACATGACTCATGCGGCGTTACCTCGCTCTGAGGCGTTCCATTTAATACTTGAAGTGCAAGTGAGAGCGCGGAACGAGCGACAAAGAGGCACAATCGGCCTCCGCGTTCGGCAGCGCTCGACATCGGTCTCTCTCCTACTTGAGTGAGCGATGCGTCCGCGTGGACAGCTGTATGACGTTGTCACGTTCAACTGTCGTCAGTTAACTGACTTTACAGAGAGCTGATTTTTTTTAAGGAATTGTAGAGCTTGCATTACTGCTGAAGGCTAACAGTTTGAACATTTCCAGTAAATCCTTGATGTAGTTAAATTAAAATCACGATTGAAGAAATCCTATGATTGAATTTTATTTCAAACTTTCACCTGAAACTAACAAATTACTTGAACACCCATGGTTATTACTCTTTCGACAAGATGGTGGCTCTATCTGTTTACTTGCATTGTCGAAATGGTATTTACTTGTACCTGTAAATTGTGAGTCACTTAAACACACAGAGTAGGCATTTTAAGTCCATCATTTAAAGGGTACAAACATTTTATCTCATGAAATAAAATTGATTGGAAATCCGGTTTAGTTGAAAAAACATTTTTTATTTCCAAAACTAAGGAGTACTCTAGCAAGTATTTAAACCATTAAAATTAAGTATTTAAACCAGTATTTTAACCATTTTGGAATCCTGGATAAATGCGCCAACTTTTAAAGTTACATGCCATGATAGTGTAGTACATTTTTTTTGCGGTACAGACGGTTAAAGTTGGGTGATGTAATTATCTGAAATGAAACGATGGCCAAAACTCCACGATTTCATTGAAAACTGAGGCAGTTATGGCTTAATTTTGAATTGTAATTTACAGAAGGGTTATTCATGCTTACGTTGCAGAAAAAAGTTTTATGAAAAGTTAATATTTGTAGTCACAGGACTTAAAAGATCATCACTGGGTGTCAGTTTTTCCTGTTTTTTTTAAATACTCATAACTCGAAAGTTACATAATAAATATTTTTTTTTATATTTTTCTGATAACTGTCATGACTTGGCGCATCACCCGTTTTCGGCTGGACGTTGACTTATGGGACACCCTGTATATAAATACATATCCACTCAACACTATCTAGGCCCAAATTAGGCAGAGCTTGTACTATGGGAACCAGATAGCTGATAAAATATAATACTTATAAGTATTCATTTTTGTAAACACGTACGAATACAATATGACACCCAAGACAGAGAACACACAAATATTTGTTCTCAGTGGGGATCGAACCCACGACTTACAGCGCGTTTTTAGTAATTTAGTGAAATAAATTCACTCAAAGTAAAAAGGTGATTATGCAGTTGAATCACAAAGATGACTTTATAACGTCTTCTTCTTATCATGTCACTGGTTTATTCAAACCGATGTGGTGAAAGGATTTTAAGTGCGCCTCAAAGAGGTTCTTTTCGTACATTTTACACTCGTTTTTCGAACATTTTTAGGTTCTATGATACGCCGGTTTCTTCACGATGTTATCGTTCGCCGTTTGAGAGTACTGGCATAATGCAATTTTGTATAGTAAATATTTGTTATTTAACTTTTGAGTTATGAGTATTTTAAAAAAACAGAAAAAACTGACACCCTCTGATGATCTTTTAAGTCCTGTGACTACAAATATTAACTTTTCATGAAACTTTTTTCTGCAACGTAAGCATGAATAACCCTTCTGTAAATTACAATTCAAAATTAAGCCATACCTGACTCAGTTTTTAATGAAATCGTGGAATTTTGGCCAACGTTTCATTTCAGATAGTTACATCACCCAACTTTAACCGTCTGTACCACAAAAAAAATGTACTACACTATCATGGCATGTAACTTTAAAAGTTGGCGCATTTATCCAGGATTCCAAAATTGTATAATACTTGCTAGAGTACTCTTTAGTTTTGGAAATAAAAAATGTTTTTTCAACTAAACCGGATTTCCAATCAATTTTATTTCAATAGATAAAATGTTTGTACCCTTTAAATGATGGACTTAAAATGCCTACTCTGTGTGTTTAAGTGACTCACAATTCACAGGTACAAGTAAATACCATTTCGACAATGCAAGTAAACAGATAGATCCACCATCTTGTCGAAAGAGTAATAACCATGGGTTTTCAAGTAGTTTGTTAGTTTTAGGTAAAAGTTTGAAATAAAATTTAATCATAGGATTACTTCAATCATGATTTTAATCTAAAGTTTGCCTTCACCCGTCGCCGGTCTTATTACATGGTTATTGACGTGACAACGTCTTATAATTCGATGGAGCCGGCTGCTCGTACGAAAAAACATGACTCATGCGGCGTTACCTCGCTCTGAGGCGTTCCATTTAATACTTGAAGTGCAAGTGAGAGCGCGGAACGAGCGACAAAGAGGCACAATCGGCCTCCGCGTTCGGCAGCGCTCGACATCGGTCTCTCTCCTACTTGAGTGAGCGATGCGTCCGCGTGGACAGCTGTATGACGTTGTCACGTTCAACTGTCGTCAGTTAACTGACTTTACAGAGAGCTGATTTTTTTTAAGGAATTGTAGAGCTTGCATTACTGCTGAAGGCTAACAGTTTGAACATTTCCAGTAAATCCTTGATGTAGTTAAATTAAAATCACGATTGAAGAAATCCTATGATTGAATTTTATTTCAAACTTTCACCTGAAACTAACAAATTACTTGAACACCCATGGTTATTACTCTTTCGACAAGATGGTGGCTCTATCTGTTTACTTGCATTGTCGAAATGGTATTTACTTGTACCTGTAAATTGTGAGTCACTTAAACACACAGAGTAGGCATTTTAAGTCCATCATTTAAAGGGTACAAACATTTTATCTCATGAAATAAAATTGATTGGAAATCCGGTTTAGTTGAAAAAACATTTTTTATTTCCAAAACTAAGGAGTACTCTAGCAAGTATTTAAACCATTAAAATTAAGTATTTAAACCAGTATTTTAACCATTTTGGAATCCTGGATAAATGCGCCAACTTTTAAAGTTACATGCCATGATAGTGTAGTACATTTTTTTTGCGGTACAGACGGTTAAAGTTGGGTGATGTAATTATCTGAAATGAAACGATGGCCAAAACTCCACGATTTCATTGAAAACTGAGGCAGTTATGGCTTAATTTTGAATTGTAATTTACAGAAGGGTTATTCATGCTTACGTTGCAGAAAAAAGTTTTATGAAAAGTTAATATTTGTAGTCACAGGACTTAAAAGATCATCACTGGGTGTCAGTTTTTCCTGTTTTTTTTAAATACTCATAACTCGAAAGTTACATAATAAATATTTTTTTTTATATTTTTCTGATAACTGTCATGACTTGGCGCATCACCCGTTTTCGGCTGGACGTTGACTTATGGGACACCCTGTATATAAATACATATCCACTCAACACTATCTAGGCCCAAATTAGGCAGAGCTTGTACTATGGGAACCAGATAGCTGATAAAATATAATACTTATAAGTATTCATTTTTGTAAACACGTACGAATACAATATGACACCCAAGACAGAGAACACACAAATATTTGTTCTCAGTGGGGATCGAACCCACGACTTACAGCGCGTTTTTAGTAATTTAGTGAAATAAATTCACTCAAAGTAAAAAGGTGATTATGCAGTTGAATCACAAAGATGACTTTATAACGTCTTCTTCTTATCATGTCACTGGTTTATTCAAACCGATGTGGTGAAAGGATTTTAAGTGCGCCTCAAAGAGGTTCTTTTCGTACATTTTACACTCGTTTTTCGAACATTTTTAGGTTCTATGATACGCCGGTTTCTTCACGATGTTATCGTTCGCCGTTTGAGAGTACTGGCATAATGCAATTTTGTATAGTAAAGATTATTCGTACACGATTAGTCTTGCACCCACGACTGAAAAGCCACCAGACCAGTGCCCTGTATAACTTCTACTTAAAACTAGGTGATCTAGTTGCTAGTTCTACGCTCTAAGCCTAGAGCCTAATCACTCGTCATAACATTTAACTGCTTTAAGTAAACAAATCTATCATCTCTCAGACAACGATAATAAAACGTACAGAGCCAGGCAAAAAGGCAAATCCCAGGATTTACAATTAGCCATAAAAATTCTATTGCTTGTATTTTTCCTTGGCTTAAACAACCATAGTAGACAAAAAACAAAGTTTCAATTTATTTATAGTGTCTTTTGTAATAAAACATAAAACATTAAATTACAGATCATAAAACCACGACTGACTGACTGGCATACTCGCATACTTGGAAAACAAACATGAAAGATGTTAGGCCAGATTCAGAAACAACCAGCCACCGACCGAACCAACAACCGCTGGGGATTATAGGTTCTCGAATGACGACCATGAACCGGAAGTTAGGACACCCACCCACCAGATCGACCGACGACATTGTTAAGATCGCGGGAAGTCGATGGATGGAAAGAGCTCAGAATCGTTCTTCCTGGAATTGTGTAGGGGAGGCCTATGTCCAGCAGTGGACTTCTTCAGGCTGATGATGATGGTGATAATTCAGAAACAATGCTTAAGTCTGAGTCGAGCCTCAAGCATAGATTTTTGGACAGGTCCACATTGAAAAGTATCAAAAAACTATTTTCTAGGCTCGGGGTTTTTTTCTGACAGTTGTGATATAAGAATTAAAATCAAATGAAACAAAATTTTTGTTTATTGAAACAACAGGAGCCTAATTCTCGGGCCGACCGAGATTTTCAATGTCCCTTAAATACACATGGGCATTGCACAACCCCGCACTTTTTCTACGTTTTCCGTATATCGTAGCTGTCGAGGCTTCTACGATGAGGTCGTCGATGAATTACTCAAGGAAATCTGCCATTCTCTCTTCGAAAAGAATCAATAAAATAAAATTGCAAAATGGGCCCAGATGAGCCGAGAATTAGGCTCCTGGAATCTACCTACATTGCAGGTGTGATCAGCACGGGTTATATAAATAAGATTCTGCTGAAATGCTGGGCAAACTAACCCCATCACTCCAGTTAAGGATATTGTAGAATGCTTAGTGGTATGCAATCGCTGGAGCAAACGAATACTAGAGTGGAGACCGCGTTTAGGTAAGCGTTGTGTAGGACGCCCTCCGGCAAGGTGGGGCGACGATCTGCGAAATGTAGCAAGCACTGGAGGAGAAGAGCCGAAGACCGGGCTCAGTGGCACGTCTTGGGAGAGACCTACGTCCAGCAGTGGACTAATATAGGTTGATGATGAAGTGGTATGCAACACTCAAAGTTATAGAATCATTGAAGTGCTCTTTGACGCTAACTTTTGTACATTATCATGATGATAATGATGAGTGACCTACACGTGTTATCGACTCTCAACATAGGCTTTCTATGATTCTTACCGTCCATGTCAGGATGGAGACTCCTACGGATCACGCTCATCTCATGGATGACCTCCTTGGAGTTGGGCGACACACTCCTGTAGAACGCCAATGATTTCGCTGCTTCCTATACAAACAAATTCTTGAACATTCAAATCTTAAACAGTATTTCCTCAGTATGTATTGAAATTCAGAAACACTGCTTGAATCTGAGTCGAGTCTAGCATAGATTTTTTGACAGCTCTCTATAGAAAAGTTTGGGTGTGTGGGTGTGGGTGTATGTAAGTATGTGTGTGTGTGTGTATCTGGGAGTTCTCCTGACATCAATGTCTCATTAAGAGTCATGCTTAAACAGGAGGACCCCCATGTGTGTGTGTGTGGGCCTAAAACAGCGACTTGGCAAATACAGTCTTAGATGCGCCTAGGTAAGTCCGAGGCATACCCTCCAAAGCCCGAAAACTATGATCAAAACTGGTTAGTGAATTGCTGTTCGTTAGTCTCGCTAAAACTCGAGAACGGCTGGACTGATTAGGCTGATTTTGGTCTTAAATGATTTGTGAAGATCTAGAGAAGGTTTAAAAGGTGAATAAATATGTTTTTTTTCAACGGGAATGGTAACGGGGCGAGCAAAGCCGCGAGCGGCCGCTAGTCTAAAAATATAGGTAGTGGACATAATGTGACAATGAAAGAATTAGCGTTACCTCCTCTCTCCCCTGCACCATCAGGCAAGTGGGGGATTCCTTCAGGATCATCAGGGCAGTTGTGATGGTGGCAGCCAGCGACAGACATGTGTAAACCATAGCGTTGTATGACAACAGTCCTCCCATCAGGTATGATAATAGCATGCCTAGTCCATAGAAGATCATAGCCCCTGAAAAACATTATTAGGTTCAAGACTTTGAAATTATTTTTGATTTGTAAAAGGATCATATAAAAAAACGGTAGGAACCAAGCCGTAGTTTGTTGCGTGTTCTTCTAGGTGGTCGCGTGGAACTGGCACCTAGACTCACCCAGCTTTAAGACGTTTCAAAGTGACCCTTGCTTGCTTGACGTTTCAAAGTGATTCTTCTGAATAAATGCTCTTACATTGATTTGATTGACAAATGGATATGAGTGGGTATGAATCCTTATGAAATTACAGATGCGTGAGACCTGACACTGTCAGAGTGATGTGTCCAGTGCAATAGCCAGAGGTGCAATGTACCTGCAGTCATGCCTCCTCGTACTGACTCTTGGCAGATCTCACTGATGTAAACCGGCACTACCAAGAACACAGCACCGCTAAGTCCTGATACGAAGACAGCAAACAGAAGCACTTCGACTCGACTGCTGGCTGCTACTAGTGCCCAGGATATCTGAAATACTCCTTCACTTTACAAGCTGTCCGTCTCTGGAATTCTCACCCTTATATCAGATTTGCTTAATCATTCCATATTTTCAAGATGTTTTTTAGGTAACTTATTACCTACCACAAGCTCTGTCTGGCTCTGTCTCTGGCTCTCACCCTTATACCAGATTTGCTTAATCATTCCATATTTTCAAGAAGATGTTTTTTAGGTAACTTATTACCTACCACAAGCTCTGTCTGGCTCTGTCTCTGGCTCTGGTTTTGAGCCTGTAAGACTAAATAAATCCTACCTCGATACGTCACACACACAGTATTAATACACTGGTGAAACACACAGACTCAAAAGCAGAGACAGAGTCAGACAGAGCTTGTGGTAGGCTTACTGATCCAAGCTTTTGCTCAATTAATAAAACTTTTGATCTAAAATAAAAGATTATTATTTCTGATGATATGGAAGAAGCCACAGCTTTCACTAGTTCAGGAAGCTATACAAGGTGCAGTTTTGGATCTGCAAAACATTTTAGGAGGTAATTATGTTAGTGATTCTCGACCCGAATCAACAATAAAATGGGCAGGTATTTTTTTTTCATTTTATTCTTATTAACGTAAATCGGTAAGTGTGAACTCCCCTTTTTAAAACGCGACCAATCTGTACGTGTCCTTAAACTGCGCTTTCACACACACAAACAAACGCAACCGACATTTCTTTCATAAATCCAAACCAAAGCACCAACCACCGGCCGCTCCCTCCCCCCCGCCACCCCGCCACGCCCCCGCGGCCATCGCAAACGCATCGATCGGGTCAATTTATTAGATTAGTGTATTTGATGACGCCGGTATGTGCATACGCTTGCAAATTCCGCCCCTCAAGTGCGCCTTCGATTAACGGTCGGGATAGGTACCTACTACCTAATTGTAAAGATGACGGACCAATACCTCAATGTAGAGTTGGTGGAGATGGTCCGCTTGTAGGTATGCCATCAGTGGAGACAATGTATCTCGAGCCATCGAAATGTTCGCGGAGTTATTCCCCAATCGGCAACGTCATCATTGAAATCCCGTGTTTCGGTAAGCACTTAATTAAAGCCTTTGGTTCGAACTGATTTGTAGCTCTCGGACAGTCGTTAGGTACCACACGGGTCGGTACGGGTCAACGACCTTACAGCCCTGCCGTACGGTCGGACAATTAGCAAATAACAAATGGGTATCGTGTTATCAAGTAACTGGTTTGTTGAGGTCTGATACGCAGTCGCCCTGCGAGATTCACTGGCACTCCATGCAGTGAGCTGCATACAGTTAAAAATTCGAACTACATCTAAGGTAAAATTATTTGCTATAAGTTGCTGTTGCTACAACAACTTGTACAGGTCGCGGCACGTTGGTTGAACCTTCGATGCGCAGTAACAGATTTTCGAGTCTAAATCGAAATGCGGTATGACGAGAATCGCGGGGTTCCCCGTAACCATAGCAACGACCTTCATTTTAGTTTAACGTAGTGCCGCGTTCGATTCATAGAAATGTGGACGGAGGGAGACTCGTACAGGCTGACGTCACTGGTCATCGCATTCACGCACACAGTGACATGACACGCGATACCACGCAATGGGTGATTCTGTTTTTTTGAAGAGGGTTATTCTGAAAATCAATAAAATTGAAAAATCGAAAAGAAAAAGTATTATTGATTATTGACTTGGTATCGTATTGTTATATGATTATTTACGAGTCTCCTAACAACCTCCTGAAATGTTTTGCAGGTTCAAAACTGCACCTTGTATTAACCATACCTACGTGTTGTACCAAGCTTACGTCAATAAAATTCTTTCGCATTTTCTTCTTCTTCCTGCCCTTATCCCACTTTATGTGGGGTCGGCACAACATGTTTTCTTCCTCCATATCCCTCTGTCAGCCATCATCTCTCCATAACTGGTCTCTCAGCTCAGTTGGTAGTAGCTCTGCTTTCTACGCCAAAGGTTGTGGGTTCGATCCCCACCGAGAATAAATATTTGTGTGGTGAACACAGATGTTTTTCTCTGTCTGGGTGTTATATTGTATTCTAAGTATGTAATTACACAACAAAAAATGTATATAAGTATTATATCAGCTATCTGTAGGCCTACCATGAGCTCCGTCTGGCTCTGGTTTTGAGTCTGGTGAGTGCTCATCAGTGAATTAGGTATACTGTGCGTGTGACGTAGGATTTATTTAGTCAACACGCACACAGACTCAAAATCAGAACCAGAGACAGAGCCAGACATAGCTTATGGTAGCCCTACTGGTTCCCATAGTACAAGCTCAGCTTAATTAGGGGCTAGATAGTGTTGTGTGGATTGTACACAATATTAATTGACTTATTTTATTTTCACAAAGATTTTTATAATGTCCCAACCCGCGACCTTCCCCTAGGGGAAGGTCGCGGGTTCAAATCCCGCTCGGCTCTTAACTTTTGGGACATTATAAAAATCTTTGTGATTTCCTTAAGTGTAGTAAACACTATAAAATTAATAAAAAAATATTTTATTTTATTCACTCGTCTCTTATCCATGTCATCTTTCACACAATTCTTTCATGTTCTTTCGTGATTTTTAATTCTTTAGGTATATTTGTATCTTACCACTCCCAAAAGAGAAACAATAATTGAAGATTGCTTCCTCCCTAGCCTATCCAGTGAAAAGCCCAGGACTGGAGTCCCGACCAGAGCGCCCACTGAAGACAGACTCCCGAAGAGAGCCAGTTCTGTTTCCGTCATGGGTCTGTGTAGAGTGGTGTTGGCTGACTCGAAGAGTCGGAGGGTAGACGAAGGCCATGTGAACATAATCCCCATGCACATGCATAGACTACATACTGTGGAAAAAGGGATTTATAGAGGAAGGCCAAGAACTATTGTCTTTGCATGGTAGTTTTTGACGTGACAACGTCTTCTATTTCGATGGAGCCGGCTGCACGCACGAAAAAACATGACTCATGCGGCGTTACCTTGCTCTGAGGCGTTCCATTTAAGGCTTGAAGTGCAAGCGAGAGCGCGGAACGAGTGAAAAAGAGCATGCACGGCCTCCGCGTTCGGCAGCGTTCGACATCTGTCTCTCTCCTACTTGAGAAAGCGATGCGTCCGCGTGGACAGCTGCTATACAATAATACATTTATAATGTTTTCGTCAAGTATGAAGTGCAGTGAATAAAATGTAACTTGATCAATTCAATTGTGATTTCCATTTACCTCCTTCTCTATACCCATACAAAATATCAATCAAACAAATAAAATTAAAATTTTCTTTTGAAAAATGCAACCTTTCCATCAGTTTTTTCTTATGACGTTGTCACCTTCAGCTATCGTCAGTAAACCGACTTTACAGGCAACTGATTTTTTTATACAACTAAGTTGACAAACAAGCATACGGCCCACCTGATGGGAAGCGGTTACCGTAGTCTATGGACGCCTGCAATACCAGAGGCATCACAAGCGCGTTGGCGACCCATTAAAACTTTTAAAACGCCCTTTTTGAAGAACCCAATGCTATATTGCTATGTATGTAATATGCATGTTTTTATTTAAATGCTAATTTCAGCTATCTGGTAGTATCTGAAAGGAGCCTCTTCGAGGCGCACTTAAAATCCTTTCACCACACTTGGTTCGAATGAATCAGTGACACGATAAGAAGAAGAAGCTATCTGGTTCCCTTTATACAAGCTCGGCTGAATTTGAGGAATCTGAGGCACACTTGAAATCCTTACACCACACTGGTTTAAAATAACCAATAACGCGATAAGAAGAACTTAAAACTTACTCAAAATTGTAGCGAAAACTTGAACGACAACGCCCATTTTTGTTACCCTTATATTTTCTTTTTTCAACAAATTATTTTTTATTTTTTTAACACTTAACTTTACCACATGTACGTTCAATTATAACTAATAGAAGCATCTCAGTATTTCTTCTTTAGTCAATATCTGTCTGTAATTAGCTGGGATGTACTAGGCAAACATACGCGTAAGAGATTAAAGTATTAGCACATTGTGACTGTAAATTGCAATCTTATTTTCTTAAAAGATTATCGTCAATCGTTTAAAAGAGTAACATAGCTGTAAACCTATATTTGGATTCTATTTATTTTAGAACAAAATCCATCTCTTAATATACTATGTAAAAACTTAAATTTCTAACATACAGCCAATAACGGATTTACATTTTTAGTACATTATTATTATTATTAAGCCATTTTATTTCCGAAGACACAATTACGTTGGGTACATAATATTATAAATTCATTTTAATTTTAATTATTATATAAGTACTTAGATTTACACATAGATACATTCATGCATTACGTTACAAAGTTACATAACATTATGAATTAATTTTAATTTTAATTACATATTATATAAATTTAGATTTTCTGTAACTTATGATTTATTACTAATATTTGAGTTTTATTATTATTATATTTGTATTTCGTCTTGGGACGCCCACTTGAGGGCAAAGGCCTCCTCCAACCCTCTCCATTTTTTCTTATCTTAACGTTGAATGTACATATACAGGGTGTCCCAAAATTCAACGATAAGCCGGCACCAGAGGATGGACCTACGAATGACTATTCGAGAAAAAAAAAGAAAAAAAAAAATACCTCTACTTTTTTTTAAACATTTTCCAACAACAAAAATCTATTTTGGGCACATAGTAGAAGTGATTACTATTAACAACAACTTATGAAATTTGGTTCTTGATTAGAAAAAGTGTCATTATTTTTTTTTTGTGGCTAGTTTTCCTAAATTATACCATTTTAAAATCTAGGTTAGTTGCGCTAATTTTTTTAAAAACTTGCCATAGTAGTGTCCATATTTTTTTTTTACACTACGATGAGTTAAAGCTTACTGAACGTTAAAACCTTTCAAAATTTTAGGGAAATAATTTTTTTTGGTTGTTTTTTTGTATAAAACTACGAAAATTCTGTAATTTTCAAAGATTATGGTGAATAGTAGTACTACTTAGGTTGCCGATACAAACAAAAAAACTGAAATATTTGAAAAATTGTGGTCATGGTAGTTAAAAGTGTCATAAGGGGTATACATTTTCGAAGAATTTCCATTTTTTTTAAGTAATTTAAAAAAAAGTAGAGGTATTTTTTTTTTCTTTTTTTTTCTCGAGTAGTCATTAGTAGGTCCATCCTCTGGTGCCGGCTTATCGTTGAATTTTGGGACATGTTGTATATAATAGGTTGGAGGGTTTTGGTCTACTCTTCCCGTGGGACCAGCCATATTGGGAGAGGAAGTGTTTTGGGGTTGTTTGTTCTTTCTTATTTTCAGGTGGTGGTTGCAGTTATTGTTATATTTCTGTGGTGCTATTTTCTTCGCTAGTTTTTTAAGTGGCGTTCTTATTTTGGTAGGTTAGGTATTGAGTAATGTTTCTATTTTCCATTGCATGTTTGTTCTTTTTAGGTGCTCTGCTGTACTCTCCTTTGTTAGTATTTGGGCTAGTGTCATTTGGTAAAGCCCGCTTTTTAATCCTGCCGGTGCCGCTGTAAGGTTCTTTGTGATTTTTAGTACAAGAAATATAAATAAACAAAAATCGACAAACAGATGACTTTTAAATAAACATAAAATTGGTAATTTAGGTATGCAGTATAAACGCTGCAGAGTGTGTGTTGTGTATGTGTGAGTGTCTGTATTATGAGGTGAGTGTGATATGAGGGTGTGTGTGAAGATATGTGTGACAGTTCTCTTGATAGCACAGTGCCTCAATAAGAGTCAACACACATGTCGACAGACATGACGAATCTATAAGGGTTCCGTTTTTTCCATTTGGCTACGGAACCCTAAAAATGAATCTCTTAAGTCCCTTGGTCACGCCATCACGCGCAAACATGTACCTACACTTCAGCTATCTGGTTCCCATAGTACAAGCTCTGCTTTGTTTGGGGCTAGACAGTGTTGTGTAAATTTTCTACAATATTTATTTAAACTACGTTGTGAGGGCTGTCTATATCTCAGAATTTGAGCACGAAAAGTACCAATGACTGTATAAGTAAGAAGAAGTAATAGTAGAGCTTTTTGTTAAGGCTCGTTCGCGGAAGAACTACCTACCACCATGCCTATTTCTGCTGTCAAGCCCGTAAGCATTTCCAAACAAAACAAGTAAACAGTTGATTCGCCTTATCACCTAAGTTTATTATGATTGTATAGTTTTATTAATTTACTTGACGTATTTCCCACAACTTTTCTTTTCTATGATTACTAGCGGCCGCCCGCGGATTCGCTCGCCCCGTTCCCGTTACTTTTGACGTGACAACGTCTTATAATTCGATGGAGCCGGCTGCACGCATGAAAAAACATGACTCATGCGGCGTTACCCGCTCTGAGGTGTTTCATCTGAGGCTGGAAGTGCAAGCGAGAGCGCGGAACGAGAGACAAAGAGGCACGCACGGCCTCCGCGTTCGGCAGCGTTCGAAATCTGTCCCTCTCCTACTTGAGTGAGCGATGCGTCCGCGTGGACAGCTGTATGACGTTGTCACGTTCAATTATCGTCAGTAAACCGACTTTACAGACAAGCGATTTTTTTTCGGGATAAAAAGTAGGTATCCTATGTCCGTGTCCTGGTTCTAAGCGACCACCACACCAATTTTCAGCCAAATCAGTTTAGCCGTTCGTTATGGAACAAGCATATGGCTCACCCGATGTTAAGTGTTAACCATCGCCTATAACAAAGCATTTAATCGTAGGTCACGCACGTTAACAACGTGCCCTACGGTACACAGCCCATTGTTTGTTCTTGAGTTACAAATAGTGTAACTAGTAGGTACGACCTAAGGTCGTGGGTTCAAATGTTTCTTGTGTACAATAAAGTATTCATCTATCTATCTATCTATCTGACTGGCTAGACTGGCCTCTAGCTCAGTTGGTAGTAGCTCTGCCTTCTGCGCTGTAGGTCGTGGGTTCTATCCCCACCGAGAACAAATATTTGTGTGGTGAACACAAATGTTTGTTCTCTGTCTGGGTGTTATAAGTATGTATTTACAAAAAAAATGTATTCAAGTTATTATATCAGCTATCTGGTTCCCATATTACAAGCTCTGCTTAGTTTGGGGCTGGGTAGTGTTGTGTGAATTGTCCAGAATATTTATTTATTTATTTTATTTATCTATCAAATCCAGTCGTGTAACCAATGAGTTTTTCTTCCCAAAAATTTACGTACACTATGACAGTGCTCTCAAACGGTGAAGGAAAACATCGTGAGGAAACCGGCATATCGTAGAACCTAAAGTTCGAAAATATGTGTCAAGTGCACGAAAGGAGCCTCTTTGAGGCGCACTTAAAATCCTTTCACCACACTTGGTTCGAAAGAATCAGTGACACGATAAGAAGAAGGTAGACGCAGCTTTGCTATGCGTTGAGGTAAATGGGGTCCATCTAAGCGTCTTAGGCGAGACTTAGGCAGACCTAAGTAGGTATAATAAAGTGAAACTACTTTCTCCCTCGTTACCATTGTACCTGTAAGTACCTACTTGTGCATTAATGTTGAAAGTCATCTTGACACACATTTCTACAAGGTGTACGAATAATACTCCCGACCTTCAATTCAGACCTCTTTTTAGAACATACTTAGGCCCGTATTCTGAAACAGTGCTTGAGTCTGAGTCGAGCCTCAAGCACAGATTTTTGACACATTTCAATGAAGAACTGTCATAAAATCTATGCTTGAGGCTCGACTCAGACTTGAGCATTGTTTCGGAATACGGGCCTTAGAATACAATGTAACACCTTGAAAGAAAACAAACATTCACCGCAAAAAAACACCATATTTGCTCTCGGTGGGGATCAAACTCACGACCTACAGCGCAGAAGGCAGAGCTACTTTCAATTGACATGAGCTGTGAGTGAGAGACGGATTTTAGTGGACTTGTCAAATCAAAAATGTCTTTACTCAAGGAAATCACAAGGATCACATTGAAACGTCTTAAACCTAGGTGAGTCTAGGGGCCAGTTCCACGCGACCAAGCCAAGAACAGGCAACAATTTACGGCTTGGTTTCTACAGTCGTTGTGATGTTCCAATTCCTCTACATTTTTTCAGTTTACCCACTGCAGACCCTGTAGAAAGAATGCATTTTTCAGCACGTACATTTGTAACTATTTTAGCCTTAGGTTTTGGGTTCGATCCCCACCGAGAACAATTATTTGTTTCGTGAACACAGGTGTTTGTTCTCTTGTGTTATATTTTATTCTAAGTTGGTATGTTTTTATGAAAAAAAAATATAAGTAGGTATATTATATCAGCTATGCTATCTGGTTCCCACAATACAAACTCTGCATAATTTGGGGCTAGATAGTGTTGAGTGGATTGTCCACAATACATTACATACATTTTCAAAGTTGTCATTGCACACCCAATACATTGTGCTTACCGGTACATGTAGGGAACATTACTTGTCGGTGCCCACATTGTAAGTCTATTTTACTGCCTATATCGATTTTAAGTAGCAAACTAGGTAGAATGTAACGAGCAACTAGGTAAATAAATAATTATTAATGTATTTACAACAAATATAGGTATTATAATCAGCTATCTGGTTCCCATAGTACAAGCTCTGCTTAGTTTGGGGCCAGATAGTGTTGTGTGGATTGTCCACAATTTATTTTTATTTTATTTTTAATCTGAAAAGTTCTTCCAGTGGCTATTTTGCTCATCATTATCATGCCGGTAAAAAGTAAAACAAACGAAAATAAAATAAAAATTCTTTATCTAGTCTTTGGAATGACTGTGTGGCGACAATATACTGGTAAATTACAAATTATTATATAAAATATTTATTTATTTAAAACAACGTGGTTGCACAGGATCTGCCAGCATATCACCCAAATCGGCAGCAAGATGGAGGTCACCAAGTTGAACAGCCAGTTACCGAAGATCTGGAACAAATACAACAAGTTTTAGTATACTAATTATTGGTAAATAGTGTTTTTTAGAAATTACAATGAGACTACATAGTAGTTCAATAGATGGCGTTCTCTGTCACAGTAACTCGTGAGTTTAACAACAGATGGCGCTAGGAGTTATGATATTATGAAAAGGTTGATTATAGAAGAAAACACGATATAAGATATTATTTTTAAATGAAACTTAGCTAGATCGATTTATTGCCCTCAAAATCCCCTGTATCAAAAAAACATGAAAATCGTTGGAGCAGTTTCCGAGATTCAGGATATATAAATATGCAAGCTTCAGTACAAGTTTCAGTTGGTAAGAGCTCTACCTTCTGCGCCGTAGGTCGTGGGCTCGATCCCCACCGAGAACAAATATTTGTGTGGTGAACACAGATGTTTGTTCTCTGTCTAGGTGTTATATTGTATTCTAAGAATGTATTTACAAAAAAATTTATAAAAGTAATATATCAGCTGTCTGGTTCCCATAGTACAAGCTCTGCTTAATTTGGGGCTAGATAGTGTTGTGTGGATTGTTTCTAATATTTATTTATTTATTACTAGTGGCCGCCCGCAGCATCGCTCGCCCCGTTACCGTTCCCGTTGCTAAAAACATATTTTTTATTTCTAACCTTCTCTGGACCTCCACAAATTTAAGACCAAAATCAGTCAATTCGGACCCGCCGTTCTCGAGTTTTAGCGAGACTAACGAACAGCAATTCATTTTTATATATTAAGATTTATTAATGATTAAACCCTAGTTTTAGACCAAGAAAGAGGGGGCGACAATTTAAAAGATGGGAGGATGAGTTATAGCAGACTGCAGGAAAAACATGGACGCGGATAGCGAGAGATAGAAAGGAGTGGAAGAGCTTGGAGGAGGCCTTTGACAAAAAAGGGCAAACAGATAATAATAGTGTCGATTAAGTTAGTTTTAGGAATATATCTGTAATTAAGGCTTAAAAAAAAAAATTAAAAAAAACCTAGTTTCCTTACCAAAGAGTCGACAATAGAGAACATGATAGCTTGCATGGCAGCGTCTCTGCCTCTCGCCAGCGTCCCGAGAGCACTGTCCTCAGGGAACAACACGTGACTGTACGCTGTCATGCCGAGGGATATGGCGGCCAGCGGGTGCACTACCAGGCATAGGGCACGCTTCAGGAACCGGGGGATAGCGCTGGGGGAAAAAACAAGTATTTAAAAACATTAAGGTACTTAAACCCATCATGTCGAAAAGGGCACGAATGTATTCTCGTTCCGTTTCCGAAAAGATAGGTTCAGTTATAAAATAACCAACTTTCCTCTCGTGATGTTTTCCTTCACCGCTTGTGAGCACTGGACATACATACATGTTTTAGTCTTGAATCATATAAATTCAAGACATACATGTATGTATTTCCAGTGCTAACAAACGGTGAAGGAAAACATCATGAGAGGAAAGTTGGTGTTTTAACAGCGGCGACGAGCTTGCAATATGTCACAAATCTGTTAATTAGAGTATCTGGACGTACCTCCATGGCTGATGACCTACCTAAATATTAAAATAAAATAAAATAAGCCTTTACTACTCCGACCTTAAAAACAGTGTTGCTTAACCTAACTTATACCAATCCTACTAGGCCAGGGGTGCTAGTGTCTAGTACATAATCATCACGAAACAAACTTACCTAGTTTTCTTCCCCGTCTCCACCCTTATATCCACTACCAACGCCAAAGGGGTGTAAATCGTCGCCAAAATCAACCCCAACGCGAAATTATGCATCCCCACAGTCAGACAGACAGTCGCCAGTTCAACTAACAACAGTATATTGACCAGCGTTAGCTCCTCGCGGGAGGGTGATTTGCTGAGTAGTCGGGGTAAGTAAGGGGTAGTTATGGCTAGAAAGACCGACGAAGCTATGAGGCAGTAGTATACTGAATATTCGGAGGGTAGGTCGAAAGAGGAACCTGCAAAAAAAGGGAGGCGATAATGTACACACTGTTATTACGATGCCAGTTAAGCCACATGCACACTAGAGCAATTCAAACATGATCATTTACTTTTTTGTTCTGGCACTGGATACTTAAACCTTGTCCTTGATACTTTATGGCGGATCCGACTTGGATAGGTTAGGTTATGTTAGAACATAAAAATTACGCACAGGGCGAGCGAGCAGAGCGAGCGTGCCGCGGTAGCAGCCGCCGCAGTGCTAGAGAATGTTTTTTTCCCAATAACCTCAAAGGGGCTGCCTGTTTAGTACAATTACTCATCGCTAGATAAAAAAAAAAAATCGAAATATTAATCTGCGACAGTGAGTACATGGGCCTTTACAATTTTCCAGTGGAAAAAAGTGGCATCGTTTTAACAGTGCGTACATTAACTGGCCGTACATTAACCGGACTCCAAAAAAATAGTTATTGACCATCACAGCTCTGTAGTCTTTGCTTTCTGCGCTGAAGGGCGTGGGTTCGAACTTCACATAAGACATAAATATCTGTGTGGTAAACATAGATTTTGTTCTCTGTCTGTGTGTTTTTAAGTATGTATTTACAAGATCTGCTTAATTTCGGGCTCGAAGCATAGCTTGTACTATAAAAAAACATAAAAATATTATTTTTAATACTTAGAATACAATATAACACCCAGACAGAGAACAAACATCAACAACCACACAATTGTTCTCGTTGGGAATTGAACCCACGATCTACGGCGCAGAAGGCAAAGCAACTGAGCTGAGAGACCAGTTATATATAAACTAAGATATAAGTGAAAATTTATTTGTCAACTTATTTTTTATTTGTCAACTTAGTTGTATAAAAAAAAATATAAACTTACCAATATAAGTGAATAGTTTAGGAGTGTTCATCATTCCATATCCAATAAGATGTACTAATAAATAGTTTGCTCCAATATTGACCACACTCATTCTAGAATCCGGAATTTTAACCTCCTTTTCTTTCTTATCCTCTGGTACTTCTGTATCTGACTTTTCTGTTAGGGATTTCCTTTCTTCCAAATCCTTTTTAGCTTTTTTAACATTACGTTTAATCAACACCGTCTCGCTTTTATCGTCTCCTGGTACTTTTGAATCAGAATCCGTTTCTGTTTTGTCTGTTTGTTTGTTTGTTTCTTCGCCTTTAGCCTTTTTAACATTACGTTTTCTTAACACCGTTTCGCTTTTATCGTCTTCTGGTACTTTTGAATCAGAATCCGTTTCTGTTTTGTCTGTATGTTTGTTTGTTTCTTCGTCTTTTTCAGCCTTTTCAACCGTTTCGCTTTCATGATCTCCTGGTACATCTGAATCAGATTTCGTGTCTTTTTCTGTTGGTTTGTCAGTTTTTTTGTCTGTAGATTTGTCGGTTTGTTTGTCTGTAGGTTTGTTTGTGTCTTCTTCGTCTTGCTGTATAGAAACCCACAAGTATAGTGCTCGAACTAGCATAGCCACGCACATTAGACATAATGATGGCATGTATTGACCTGAAAAATGAAACAATATTTGACTGCAAGGCATTTTTCACTTTACGACTCCCGAAAAAACTGTTGAATTTGTATGGAGAAAGGAGCATAATATGCTCATGTATTTTGGCGACACTTTTCCGGCCACATGGGCGTTCTAATTTTTCTGTGACTATTCAAAATTCAAATTTTATTTATTTGGATCATTTTACAAATAGACAGAAACAGGAGTCTGATTCTCGGGCCGACCGAGATCATTTTGCAATTTTATTTTATTGCTTCTTTTCGAGGAGAGAATGGATGATTTCCTTGAGTAATTCATCGACGACCTCATCGTAGAAATCTCGACAGCTACGTCAAAGTCAATAATTTTTTATTCAGTACGATGCAAGAATCACTTTGAAACGTCTTAAAGCTAGGTGAGTCTAGGTGCCAGTTCCACGCGACCAAGCGTAGAAGAACAGCCAACAAACTACGTCTCGGTTCCTACCGTTTTTAGGGTTCCGTAGCCAAATAGCAAAAACGGAACCCTTATAGATTCGTCATGTCTGTCTGTCTGTCTGTCTGTCCGTCCGTATGTCACAGCCATTTTTCTCCGAAACCGTAAGAGCTAGACTGATGAAACTTGGCGAGTAGATGTATTCTGTGAACCGCATTAAGATTTTTACATAAAAATAAAAAATAAACTGTAAATTTCAGGGCCCCATACTTGAAACTGAAACTCAAAATTTTTTTTTTCATCGAACCCATACGTGTGGGGTATCTATGAATAGGTCTACAAAAATGATGTTGAGGTTTCTAATATCGTTTTTTTCTAAACTGAATAGTTTGCGCGAGAGACACTTCCAAAGTGGAAAAAAGTTGGTCCCGGCCTCTAACTTCTAAAGTAAGAGAATGATAATACTAAAAAAAATATATGTTGTACATTACTATGTAAACTTCCAACGATTTTTGGTTTGAACGAGATCTAGTCAGTAGTTTTTTTTTTATACGTCATAAACCGTAAACCGCAATTTACCTTTCTACGAACTACAAGAACCTTATTATGTTACATCAAGTAACATAATATACAGGTTCTTGTAGTTCGTCGTGCTACGGAACCCTTCATGGGCGAATCCGACTCGCACTTGGCTGCTTTTTTTTTTATATGATCCTTTTAAAAATCAAATACGATATACGGAAAACGTAGAAAAAGTGCGGGGTTGTGCAATGCCAATGTGTATTTAAGGGACATACATAAATTTAGTAAACTTAATATTAAAGAAGAAAGTACACAACTGTGACTTTAAATGGGGTCACTATGACTTCAGCCGGGGTCACTATGACTTCAGCTGGGGTCACTATGACTTCAGTCGGGGTCACTATGAGTTCAGCTAAGGTCACTATGAGTTCAGCTGGGGTCACTATGACTTCAGCCGGGGTCACTATGACTTCAGCTGGGGTCACTATGACTTCAGTCGGGGTCACTATGAGTTCAGCTAAGGTCACTATGAGTTCAGCTGGGGTCACTATGACTTCAGCCGGGGTCACTATGACTTCAGCTGGGGTCACTATGACTTCAGTCGGGGTCACTATGAGTTCAGCTAAGGTCACTATGAGTTCAGCTGGGGTCACTATGACTTCAGCCGGGGTCACTATGACCCCATGTGACTTACCTATAGATATAAATCTGTTGGTAGCAGCCAGCATATAGAAGAAGTAGCTCTGATGAAATCGTTCCAATAAGTTGTTGAGCGAACGTAGGATACTCTCTAAGGCGACTCCTAGTCTATGGAAGTTTGCTGTACTCAACGAGTTTACCTGAAAAATAATGTACTATTATCTAATCTGTTCATTAATGACGCGGTAACAAACATTAAATAGTACATTATTGCAAAGGCAGCGAAATAGACTTCAATGATACGAGACAGGCAATTGCCATTTCGGCCGAGGCATATATAGTGCTTTTCTTAAAAAAATGCAAGGAAATAAAACAGGGTCTTTTACATGATAAATTTATTTTTTATTAACCAAATAACAACGAACTCCGCTTTACCGCCATTTTTTATTTTATTTTACAGTTTGTGCCGAAAGGTAAACGCATCTGTGGCTATACAGCCGCGAGAACGCAATGTGTACGATAGATGAAAGAGTTCTAAATTCAAACAGCACGCCGTTTCATACAACATTGCCGGAGCGAGAACGCGCCGGGAAGTGATTTTGGTTTTTCAGTCTACGTAAATATGATACTTCGCGTGTTCTATATTCAAAAGTAATGACAATATTTCCGCGCATGTTTAAGAAAAATATCTTTTCACAGTACTTGTTAAAGTAGATTGTCCACCTTATGTTGAGCGGTTACCTCTTACCTTAGGCGGCACCCCGGCTGGATCGGACGCGTCTCGCCCCTCCAACGACACCGCTTCGATGTTGAACCGATGGAATAAACCATGGTTGCCATTCGGTACCTAAAATCATTTAACAAAAAATTATAAATATATGAATTTTGTGGACAATTCACACAAAACTTTTGACAATATATGAGTCGTTATAATAATATCAAAGGCGGCAATCTGTCAAATTTTACAAAAGACTTATTAGTATAGGATCCCGCTATAGAAGGACCTTCACCGAGCTGGTTATTTAATGAAACGTATTTTATATTTAATTAAACATGCCAATAAATATATTCTATATGGGTTGCCTATCAAATTTCAGTCCAGGATATGATTAATTAATAATTTAAAAAAACAATTGTTTTTTTAACTTTCCACCGGTTTGTTTATTAGACAAACTCTTATACCAATCGAAAGTAACAACAAAGTAGGAAAGTAGGTATGGGGTTTAACATAACCCCATAGAATATGCAAACGTTAGGTTGCCTATTTTCTTCCGGTCACAACTCTCGGGTAGCCAGGTATAAACAGGTAAATCGATACTAGCATTTTGCACCGGTATGTTTATTGAATAAAAATACTGGGGTCTATACTTTCGATTGGTATAGAATTTGTTTAATAAACAAACCAGTGGAAAGTTTTTTTTTTTTTTTGTTATTAATAAATCTTAATTATCCTGGACTGAAATTTGATAGGCAACCCATATAGAATATATTTATTGGCATGTTTAATTAAATATAAAATACGTTTGATTAAATAACCAGCTCGGTGAAGGTCCTTCTATAGCGGGATCTTAGACTATATTGTATTGGTATGGCAATTTAGGGAATTTAAAATAACGCAACAAATTTTCCTCAAACGGGAGCCTAATTCTCGGCTTATCTCGGATCATTTAGCAATTTTATTTCAAGTAAGTTTAGAATTAAGTAAGTTGAAATGGCAATGGGCAGGTCATATAGCTCGAAGAACTGACAACCGTTGGGGAATAAAGGTTCTCGAATGGCGACCACGAACCGGAAGACGAAAAGTAGGGCACCCACCCACCAGATGGACCGACGACATTGTTAAGATCGCAGGAAGCCGGTGGATGGAAAGGGCTCAGAATCGTTCTTCCTGGAAATGTGTAGGGGAGGCCTATGTCCAGCAGTGGACTACTTCAGGCTGATGATGATGATGATGAGTTGTTGGGATAGTACTCACGCCGGCCATCTGCGTCGATATCATTCCCATCATGGTCCAGAGGCTGTTAGTCCAATCCTCCATCTTGTTGCGGCTCCGGATCCAAGAGTAACTAAAACAACAGAGTTCGGTGACGGAAAACATCACGAAGACACCAGGCCCCTGTTTAATAAGGCTGACAATTTGACATTTATGTCAAAAAGCGTCAAAATTGTGGAATTTTCGTACTTTTGTGACATATTTATTGATTATTTTACTTACCTATGCTTATAGGAGTGGTGTAACCCAGATTTGACGCAGAGTTTGTGCACCAAATTGACGAGATCCAAGTTAGGAAGTTGGCCGTTCAGCCCTTCTATTTTTACTTCTACATACTCTGAAACAAACCAGTATAAAATTTTTATTAAACCAATATTTTAACTTTACAAACCAGATATTTAAATACACTTCAGACACTTGACTGCCTTCACAGCTCAGTTGGCAGTAGCTCTGCCTTCTGCGCTGGAGGGCGTGGGTTCGATCCCCACCGAGAACAAATATTTGTGTGGTAAACACAGATGTTTGTTCTCTGTCTGGGTGTTATATTGTATTCTATGTATGTATTTACAAAAACATACATAGAATACAATATACTTACTTTATTAACAATATTTATTTACACAAAGAAACTTACAATTAAACAAAATATTTACAAAATGTACAAAATACACAAGAAACAGTTGAGCTATTATTTACTTACTGTACTCGTTAAATAAACAGGACACGATGAAATCAAAAGACTTACTTATTTTCGGAGTATGAAACTCCAAATTGATGGCTGCTTGTATAGACCCTGACCTGCCCTTCAGCTTCCCAGGGTCCAAGCATTTTTGATGATCGCCCCAAGGGAAACCTTTCATCTTCACCAAATCCAAAGTACCAGGCTTCCAGAACCCGCCAAGAGATGTGTAGAATGTTTCAGCGTTGCTTTGTAGCCCGTGATATGCTTCTAACCACGCCTGCATCCCTAGTTGCTCGTGTTCCGTGATTAGGAAAATTATGTCTTTGGCCCAGTACTTTTGAGCTGAAAAAAACAATTCATATTTAGTTCATTGTGTTTATTCAAAATGTGTAACCACTCAACATGCGGTGGACCAACTGCTTGTTGCTTGCTTCAAACTTGTTCTTATAAAAAACTAGCGGAAGCCAACGGCTCCACTCGCCCCGTTCCCGTTAGTTTTTCGGGATAAAAAGTATCCTATGCCCGCCTCCTGGTTCTAAGCTGCCTTCCAACCAATTTTCAGCCAAATTGTTTCAGCCGTTTTTGAGTTATAAATATTGTATCTAACACGACTTTATTTTATGAATACAAATCTATACTCATATTATAATGATGATAAAAGATTTGTATTTTTGTTTCCATGTTAGTAATGAATAAACTCAAAAATTACTGTGCCAATTTCAAAAATTCTTTCACCATTGGAAAGCTACATTCACCCTGAGTAACATAGGCTATAATTATGCCTTTAAAAAATAAATGTCCACTTGTGAGAAGCCGGGACAGACAGCTAGGTAAATATAAATTGTAATTTGACTACCTTCACAGCTCAGTTGGTAGTAGCTCTGCCTTCTGCGCTGAAGGGTGTGGGTTCGACCCCCACCGAGAACAAATATTTGTGTGGTGAACACAGATGTTTGTTCTCTGTCTGGGTGTTATGTTGTATTCTAATGTATTTACAAAAAAAAGGTATTTAAGTCATATAATATCAGCTACCTGGTTCCCATAGTACAAGCTCTGCTTAGTTTGGGGCTTCGGCAAGCTTATCATGCACACTTGATGTGCGGCTGGTTTTTCCGCAAGTAGGCCGCTGGTTGGCCTTTTTTGCGTGACCCTTGACACGTGTTGCTCGAACTTTTTTAGGTTCTACAACACGCCGGTTTCCTCACGATGTTTTCCTTCACCGTTTTGAGAGTACTGGCATAGTGCACATACATTTTTCGATAGAAAAACCCATTGGTACACGAGTGGATTTGAACCCACGACCTTCGGATCGGAAGGCGGGGCCACTACCACTAGACCACCAGTGCTCTCAATCTATCTATTACCACCTAAGACCTATAAAACACATGAAGCAATGAATAAATGAATATGAATATGAATCAGTGTCACGATAAGAAGCTACCTGGTTCCCATAGTACAAGCTCAGCTTAGTTTGGGGTTACATAGTGTTATTTATGTCGTGGGTTCAAACCCAGTCGTGTACCAATGAGTTTTTCTGTCGAAAAATTTAAGTACACACTGCTAGTGCTCTCAAACGGTGAAGGAAAACATCGTGAGGAAACCCGTGGCTTAGTCAGCTCCGCACGTATTGACCATGTCTTTCCTGTGGATTAGGCCGACTAAGCTGTCAGGATGGTATAGGTGTTGGGCAAGCCTATCCCATCTAAAATCCTGTCCCAGGCACTATAGCGTCCCGTAAGTAGGGGCATGAGTGATCACCAGTTGCCCCTGACGCTATATAAATCATCTACAATAGATGCAAAGGCCTGTTTACTTTTTTATTTATTTATTTATTCAATTATTTATTTATTTTTGGTTGAATAGAAACTCACGTCTAGCAAAGTGCGCGAAGGCTAACATGAGCGCAATGCCCGCAGTGGTTCCCTTCTGATGGCTGGAGAGAGGTCGGTAGGGCGCCGTCACCAGCACGGCTTCCAGCGAGGAGGTGCGGGCAGCTCGTAGGATGCCGTACACGTTGGTACCTTTATACATCTGGAGACAACCAACTTTAGTGTTATTGATTGAAGAGCGCTGGCGGCCAAGTGGTAGCGGCCCCGCCTTCCGATTCTAAGGTCGTGGGTTCAAATCCAGTCGTGTACCAAGAGTTTTCTACCCAAAAATGTATGTACACTATGCCAGTGCTCTCAAACGGTGAAGGAAAACATCGTGAGGAAACCGGCGTGTTATAGAACCTAAAAAGTTCGAAAATATGTGTCAAGTGCACGAAAGGAGCCTCTTTGAGGCGCACTTAAAATCCTTTCACCACACTTGGTTCGAAAGAATCAGTGAGACAATAAGAAGAAGTGTTATTGATTTGAAAAAAGATAATTGACATCCCTCAATCAAGGGTTTTTATAGAAACATTCTTTTTTTTATTTAGAATGTTTTATTTCCAGATTGGTACCATTGAAATTTCATTAAAATTGGTTTAATAGTTTGGCCATGATGTCGGTTTCTCAAGTTATTAATTATACGACTTTCTATGATGCCCGAATAAACTGCAGTATAAAAAGAGAATGGAGCAAATGCTCATGCATTTTGGCGACACTTTTCCGGCCACATGAGTCTTTTACTATGTTCTGTGGTAGAGGCAATTCTTTGTGGTTGAAGGTGGATGGAAAGTGCTCAGAATCGTTCTTCCTGGAAATGTGTAGGAGAGGCCTATATCCAGCAGTGGACTTCTACAGGCTGATGAAAATAAGGCGATTGGTTACCACTCAACATCAGTTGACTCATATGAGTTTTCTATAATGTATTTAAGTTTGAGCAATACATATCTTTCTCTTTAATAAGTTTGTTGCCTGTTCTTCTAGGCTTGGTCGCGTGGAACTGGCACCTAGACTCACCTAGCTTTAAGACGTTTCTAAGGTTTAGCAGGGGGACAATGCACAATACACCCCATCGCGGGACGCCAGTGCAGAACTTATTCCCCACAATTAGAATTAGAGTTAGAATTAGAAAATGTTTCAAAGTGATTCTTGGTATTGAAATGAATAAATTTAGATTGAGTTTGAGTTACTGTAAGCCGCCGGTTTTAATAACTTACATGCCCTTTCCCTCCGAGCGGGTAGTTGAGGGTGAAGTTATGTGTATATACTTCAAGATGTAGTTGTGACATCTTGGCAACCAGCCATGGTACTGGCATCTCGTCATTATCGTCATATTTGTCCTGGAAATTAAAAAAATATACATTTTCAACTGTTGGGGTGTTCTTGAATAGTGACCACTAAACCCGAAGAAACAGCCCACCCGATGGATCCCCAATGGACCCGATGGATCGAAGACATTGGTATGATCTGCTATGAACTTCGTCATTTATAAACTATTTGAATTTTTATTTTATTTGAAAGGTTTTACAGATTGGTTCCATGGAAATTAGTTTGGCCATGACTCAAGTTTTTTAAACATAACTTATCTTATGATATCTCTGATACAAATGTATGGGAGGGGGTAGGATAAACTACCAGGTTAGGCACATAAATACCCTATTCACTGTTCCACACTTTTATAATAACAGTTTCAGCAAATGGCTAACCCATGCCTACTTCTGCCGTGAAGCAGCATCACTATGTTTCGATTTGAAGGGTGTGTGTGAAATTATTGGCATGTGAGTCTGATGCAGGGCAGTGCCTCGTAGAGGACACCTTCCAGATGTGTGCAACCTACAAGGAAATGATCCATCAGCTAGTTTTATAAAAAAGGAAACCCGCAGATGACCGAGCTGTAGTAAGCACTGAGAAACGTCAAATAACAAAGTCATAATGCTTCTATTCTAGAAGCCAGGCTTCTTTACGATCATGCCCCTATTTACGAGCCGCTATAGTGGCTTATCCGTAGGACAGACATGGCCAATGTGTGTGGTAATACATCTCACGATGATTTCCTGTTATGAAACGGTGAATAACGATAAGTAGATAAATTCTACTCACCTCAAGCTCTTTCTCGAACTCGTTGTGAAACTGTTTAGCGACTTGCTCTGCGTTAAACTCATTCGTCACCAGGCCGGGAAGCAGCGCGTTTTCAGAGAAGTACGTCTCATTATTGAACTCGCGGTTCCCCAGCATCACAAACCAGACTATAGCGCCGATATAGCAAAGGTAACATACGGGAGCATGGATCTTTTTCAATACTTTTACCCATTTCGCCGAACCATATTCCGGGTCTGAGAGAAGACCCATTTTGAGACGGTTTTTGCAGTTACACGTTAGTAGGTTGATTTCATTGCGGTTATTATTGTAAATAGAGTTAAAGTTTGCTCAACTTTGAGACAACAATCAACAATGCAGTGTAAAATCTGAATAAACGTAAAATTCAAATTCCATTCCAAGGCGAATAGCGATCAAGCAAGCAAACAAACAAAACAACACAGAGAAATTGTTGACTTTGACATTGACAGTGACAGTTTAAAACAATAATCTAGAGGTGTTTTTTTTGGTATGGTCTCCCCAGGGGCCACACGAACGGGAAACTTTAATCGTTATCGCTATGATGAACAATAACGTAAAACTTCCACATATTGCGTTCAATTGACTACAGCATCCACCAGAACAGCAATGCCGTTTGTCACTAGGTGATTTATTAATTTATTTATTTATTTACTTACTATAGATGTTATCTTAACAGCTAGCCAAAAAATCAATATATCACTCTGCTAGACTAACAATAATATGGCTAAACTTTCCTTTAAGCCACTGCTAGTTGGAAGTTCATATTTTTTTTGTAGATAGTACTCATAAATAGAAAGCTTTTTGCAAATTTTCAACTTGCGGAAACTCACGGTTTACGAGATATAATTTTCTAAAATTTCAAAAATATCACGCCATTTGCCTAATTTTAGGTTGGATATTGTCATAATAGACGTCAAAGTTGACATTTGACGTTTTGTTGACGGTAATTAGGTGAATTTTATTCACCTTTACCGTTTCTTTTTTTTTTTAAGTAAAAAAAGACGTGTGACAGAACCGACACAGAGCACCCCGACTCCACGTAGTCTTGAGGTCCCTACCCCTAGAGTGTATATAAAAATCGTGAAGCCAGACGCTCGCGAGGAGGTCCTGAGTTGAGCTAGCCCGCGATGCCGAGTGGAGCGAAGGGGGGAGGTGGCGAGCGAAGCGAGCCGGCGACCTCCTAAGCGGAGCGAAGGTTGAGCGGGTGAAGCGACGCTCAGGGCTCCTCGCGAGTGTTCTGGCTGAGCCATTGCAGATTCAAACTCGGGGCACCCCGACTTAAGTCACAAAAGTAACAGTAGGTTGTTAGGTTTTTTTTTTTTTTTTTATACCAACTTAATTTCAAGAATGGTGCATGTCAGTGCAGAGAGGACCCCTCCCGGTCCCTCCTCCTCCCTAACAATACTAAAGCCAACCCAAATTTTAACTTTACTACGCCTTTTAAGCGACTGTAAAGTGTTTTGAGGTTAGGTTACATTAATCGGTTTTTCTCATTTTCTTGTAATGCCAGTGGTACCAGAGGGCAGGGGGACCCCCCCCCCTCCCCCCCCTCCCAATTTCGCCTGCTATACTCTGCTAAATGTTTACATATAGAGCTATTTCATCATGATCAACCTAAAAGTTTAACTGTGGATATCTCCATAACCATAGGGTTCCGCAGGGTGGGGATGGTACCGGGGGGTAGCCCCTCCCCCCCCCTTCCCTCCCCCCCCCCTTTCACCCCTTAATTCGTAGTGGCTTAAAGGAAAGTTTAACCAATAATATTATTACTTACTTATTATGCACATTACAAGACATATTACACTAACAATACTATTACTTACTAAAAACACTACAAGACAGTCAGGTATGATGTATATTATGAGCAGAGCACTGGTGGCCCAGTGCCTTTCGATCCTAAGAGTAAACCAATGAGTTTATGCCAGTACTTTCAAACAGTGAAGGAAAACATCATGAGCAAGCTGGCATCGTAGGGAGCCTCTTTGAGACGAACTTAAAAGCCTTTCACCACACTGGTTTGAAAGAACCAGTGCCACGTTAAAAAGAAGAAAAACGTGACGTGTGACGTTCAAGGTTTTGTGATTAATAATAATGAATAAATAAATATTGCGGACAATCCACACAACACTATGTAGCCCTAAACTAAGCAGAGCTTGTAATATGGGAACCAGATTGCTGATTGTATTACTTATATACTTTTTTTTGTTGTAAATAAATACTTAGAATAAAATATAACACCCAGACAGAGAACAAAAATCTATGTTTACCGCACAGTTCTTGGTGGGGATCGAACCCACGACCTACGGTGCGGAAGGCAGAGCTACTGTCAACTGAGCTGAGAGGCCAGTCAAATTTTCAATTATGTATCGCCTTATTAAGTATGTTTTTCCTAGATAATTCTCCCATGTCTTATCTCTTTGCACTAGTTATGTGCTTGATTTTTTTTTGTATATAGGTATAAACATACTTATATTTATAGGTTAAATAGTTAGTTATTATCACTGTGTATAGGTTATATACTAACGTAGGTAAGCAAATTACGCAACATTAAGTAAAAAATATTATATTTACTGTTTTTATCACAAATTAAAACGTACCTACCAAATTATGACTTATCATAATGATTCAGACTTTTTGTATAAATAACCTTGTGCAAACATTTTTTGCACCTTCTCCAAAGGCACATGACGGGTTTCCTTGACAAAGAAGACGGATACCAATGTAGTGATCACTCCAATTACAGCAAACGAGAAGAAGGTACCATCAATACCCAAATAATCGACAGAGGGCACGAATAGAGAGAGAATTATGAAGTTCATCGTGAACATGGAACATAGCACTATTGCTGAAGCTGTGCTGTTTACCTGAGAATAAAAAAATGTATTGCAGATGGTTAAAGTATGTTATCTACATAACAATTATAATACCTATGCACTCGTAGATAATGGATAGTAGATCGTAGATAATGGATGAATGGATTAGTGCACTATGCCAGTTACCTACTTTTAAATGGTAAAGAAAAACATAGTAACGAAACCGTCACTATCGTCAATTTATAAACACGTGCAAATTTTGCTAGCTAAGTCATACTTACTTGAGGTCCAAAACATTCAGCGAGTTGAACAAAAGCTACGTTGATGCAGCCCATTTGAAAAGCAAGACAGTAGACCGATATAACCAAGGGTGCCAGCCAAATGGGACCCCAGAACCACCTAAGTAGTGAGCCAAGAACCGCTAGGCAGATGCTTGCAGTGATGCAACTTGAAATCATCAGGACCTGTAAATGGAAGATTTTTTAGTTTGTCACTCTAGGAGTTAAAAAAATATCTGTGTTATCATTTGAGTAGTATTTTTTTATTGTACGATCAATCAATACCACTGATTTTACGTTTGCCTTCTAGTTGGTAAGAGGTTGGTAGTCCAGTAGAAGTGGCAGCCTAGGATGTCTGGCTCCGTGTTTTTCGGTGGCAAGATCAAATTTAGATCCTGGATACGCGCTTTGATATCCAATTTGAAAATACTGAAACTCAAACTACCATCAGTTTGGTAAAATATTTCAAAGCTCACCCGTCGAGGTATCATGTTAGTGACGACCATAGTAATCAAACTTGACACTACAAAGACAACAGCAAGCAGCACAGAGCACAGATCTGGTGAAATTGTTGGCGCTGACATGGAGAAAAACACCCCAGCATATGTCTGGACAGCTACCATTCCCAATGAAACATTGAGGATCATGAGAGTCACTATGTAGATCAGTGCCCGCCGATTATAGTCCACGGTAACTGTAAAAAATAATTGTTATTTACCTATCTGTTAATTCTGTTGTCAAATAATCGCTACGCCTACGGTTAACGTCAAGCACCGTGATTGATAAAGTTTCCCGTTGGTGTGGCTGCAGCATCGGAATAATGTTGCTATATCGATGGACATAAAATAAATGTTTATGCACTTACAGAGCAATTTCCATGGGTTCTTATTCTCAGTATTTTCAGTAATATCGTCCTTTTCCGCCCGTAACTTTTCTTTTTCACCATCACCAGATTTTTCTAAATCTGAAAAAAAAATGGTAGAATGCTCAACATGCATTTGCTTGCTTTACTTTCGCGGGCTTTCCATAACTTACATGGGCATCTAAGGTAATACTCTTCTTTCTTATGGATTTTTAAAGAGACGTACGTATTATTGCCAGTTCTGATTGAACTAATTTGAACTTGTGACGTCACTTGGGGTCTATTCTCATTCCCTTCTATCTATTGTCATAATTATTTTAATAGTGAATAATTTCCAAACAAAATGTCATGTTAACTATATTTATATTTTGCTCATCATAGCGTAGATTTTCATCAGATATTCGCCAAATTTTACAAATATTATAGTTACTAACTTTAAAAATAGAAAAAGAGAGGAGATATTATATAGTAATATTTGCTTCTTTTTGGAGGAAATGTCTGGAGAAAAAAAACTATATTTAATATGACCAGCAGGCGAAACAGGCAGCCAGACATGGCAGCATTTTTGGTCAATCTTAAAACTGAGACGCTTCGCTCGCTTTGCTCACTTGGCCAACGTTTTACCTGTAATTTTTTTTCCTGTTGACTTTAAACCACTTTTCATATAAGCTAGTTCTTCTAGAACTTCCTCAGTCGTAGTAGTTTCACCTCGATAAAATTGAAGAGACGTCAAAGCTTCCTGAAAAATTATTATTAGACAAATTAGTATCAAAAATCATAAAATTTGTTATTAATATGTGGATAAACTAATTCTAAGCCAAGAAAAAATTACAGAGCTGTCAAAATAACTGTCATCCTGCAGAAAAACTAAAGCCATGTATCGCAGGTAAAAATGATTCTCGTAATGACTGTGCTCAAACTTTCAGTACAGTAAACAAAGTATTATAATTTTGTTTATTTAGGTCTGATCCAATCTAAGACTCTTTTAAACAAAAAACATCACGGTGTAAGCCTACAACTTATTTAATATTTTTCCAAGATAATAATACATTTTATTACCTTCTCCAGCCCAATGTTTAACAAATACACTGGCGTATCTTTGAGGCAGCAGATCACCATAGTGTACACAACTGAGGCTGTTATACTGACATAACAGATCACATTGTAGCTGAAGAACCACCCTTGAAGATATGACACTAGAATGCCCACATTGTACAACATAGCTTGCATAGCGGTGGCACTGCCTCGGATTGATAGCTGGTTGATCTCGCTAACAAATACCACGATGATAACGATTGACATTCCACTGCTGAGACCCATCAAAAATCGGCCAATAAGTAACTGGGCTGTGGTTCTAGCTGTTACGATTAAAGACCAGGCAACCTGTAAACAGAGAAATTTTTAGTTTTGTGGTCCTATCCTAGAGTGATTATAGTCCTAGCTCGTGACGTTATTTAATTAGCCAGACCCATCAAAAATCGGCCAATAAGTAACTGGGCTGTAGTTCTTGCTGTTAACAGAGACATTTTTAGTTTTGAGATTAATCCTAGAGTGATTATTATAGCCCTAGCTTATGATAATAATTAATTAGCCATGTATATTAGCGTGATTACGTATACTGCCGTCATATGGAAAAAAGACGTATCTGACACTTTTTTCAAAATTGAGTTGTAAACATCATTGGAATCAGTAAAAAAAGGCGCGTCGACCAGTATTTTTATATTTAGGCTTAAACAAGCACAACCCTTTAAATTTCACTTTTAAATAAGACGTATTTGAAACCAGTCATAATATTTACCAAATAGAAAAGACATTTATACTTCAATGCGTCTTTTCAACTTATTATAAGTCATATAATAAGTTGAAAAGACGCATTTAAGTAGAACTGTCTTATTTATGTGCGGTATATGTAATTCACCATAAAATGAAAAGACGTTACTGCTAGGTACGCCGCCTAAATGCATGTTGATAAAACAAGTTTTTTTTTTAAACAACTTATCGATGAAATAAACATAATGGCCCACCAGATGTTAAGTGGTAGCCATCGTCTAAGGTATTCTCTCGTAGGTCACGCACGTCAGAAACGTGCCCTACAATGGACTGCCTTGCATACATCAACTTGAGGCAAACAGATGTTTAGCCTCACGTCCCAGTAATTTCACCGGCATCCACACCCTTCAAACCGAAACACAACAATGCTGCTTCACGGAAAATGACATGGTGGTAATACTTTACTGGACAAAACCCGCATAAAAAACTCTAGTACTACTAAGCTGTTTCAGGGGTTTGTTTTTGCCGAACCGATACCTAAAACACGTTGTCATCAGGTAAGACAACTTTTTTTACTTTTATAACGATTAAATTATATTTAGAGGTAGGCCACACGTATAATATGACTGCATACGAGTTACACCAGCAAGTGGAGCTATCTATGATGCTAATGAAATGTATTTATAATTTTGAAGTCTTTCAGACCAAACAGTATTAAGCACCCGAACAATATATCCGTAAAAGTAAATAATGTGAAAGGTTGTTGTCAGTTTGAAGACTGTTTTTAGCGTGTAAACTACAGAATTCTTATCCTCGACCATATTTAACTGACATGTATGGAGATACATTCCTCATGGGTACTTACATCGTTACAAAACTGGCTTCTGTAACAGAAGGGAATGCACACTTGACTTTCTGAGAATAAAAAATATTGAATCTGGGATACCACCTCGAAACCAAACACAGAATGAAGAGCGCAAGTCGGCAATCATATGATAACTAACTCCTTTAATGCCAGTATGCCAGTTCCCATGGATAACTGTAAAATATATATCCATGAAGTTTCTGCACACGGCCGTAAGACAACTATAGAATGAGTTGCTCTAATCCCTAATTAGAATGAATTCAAACGTTTTTTTATTCCTAGTGTTGATAGTTTTATGTTGGGAAACTAGAGTTGTTAGTTTCAGAGAGTTTTAATCAAAAGCCTTTGCCATCAAATTGAGAGGAGACAGTTTCCAAAGCTGTTATGGCTACTTATTGTAGTTATTAATTCAATTTACCTACTTGTTCCAGAAAGAGTTTATTTTTCGTTAAAATGCTTTTAAAATACTAAATGTAGTTTTGTTTTTCTTAAAAATGTAAGTTTGATTCTCATTTGCTTAGTGGTTGTATTTTAAAAAAAAAATATTCAAAAAACAGTTTTTCAAAATATGGTTTATGATTGTTTAGTATCTGGCAATTCTCTTAAGTTGTGCCAACAAGGGCGTATCCTGAAGAGATATTTTAAGTTTTCTAAAATTTGGTAGGTATCACGAAGTTAAAAAGCAGTAAAGGGTTAAAAATGGCTTTTTTTATTTAGGAAATAAAACCTGCGAACTCATATTTACTAAGTAAGAAAGACGTCTCATAAATTACTTAGTTGAATGGCAGTATCTAGCCAGAAACGTCTTTTCATTGCAGTACTTAATATTTTCTAGCATTTTTTTTACTACAATGAAAAAGAAAAAGTAATTTATTTAATAAATAATAATAATTTTATTTTAATTTATGTGTGTATTTCGATAGATCAAACTTTAATTCGCACTTTAGCGCAAACAGTTTTTTTATATAACATTTTTATTTCACGCAGCGAATTTTATTAATTTCAAACTACAAAATATTTTTTTTCTCCATTTTTGAGTTTTGCTAGATACGTCTTTTTTCCGTATGGCGGCAGTATAAGTCGAGCCCAGTAAGTCCAAGCAAAGTTCGTCGATTTTTGCCAAGAGTTGTCGGTTACGTGTTAGGTCACGTGACAGTGGCGCGAAAAGTTGTTTAGGCTAAAGAAATTTTCACTTCAAAATTCTGTGTGTTGCGTAATAGAGCTACAAATTGTTATGATAGCGTAACCACTGTGAGTTTCAGGTACCTAATATACTATAGTATTGTAGACAATTCAAACACAACACTATCTAGCCCTAAACTAAGCAGAACTTGTACTATGGGAACCATATTATAGTAATATGTTTCAGATGGGCTTTAATATCTTCCAAAAACAAACAGCATAACAATTACTTACCACAAAGAAAAGACTTGTAAGGATGTGCGATTTTTTTCTACCAATCGAATCACATACGTATCCAGCAACCAGTGTGGATATCAAAGAGCCCAGCATAGGAATAGATCCAACCAGATTACTCTCAGTCTTCGTAAGGCTGAAGCCAAGGGGTGAGTCCTCTCTCTCCAACATTTTAAGAGCGTATGATGACCATACGATGGAGAATGAAATTATAGCACATTGGCAGACCACTAAAATGATAAAATCAAACTAATTAGATACATGAACATGCAATAAAAATAGTTATAAATTATACTGTCTTCAGGAGGAAATTGGACCCACTGACTTACTGCTACCAGCAGTACAGACTGCAGGTGGATATGAACCGAGCTGAACTGAGCCAAATGAGCTGTTATTTATTTACATATTCACCGGAAAGATTGGTGGGAGATCACCTGAGATTGGGATGAATGGAACATTTTGGGGGAGACCTTTGCCCAGCAGTGGGAAAAAATAGATTAATAAAAAAAAAATTACACGAACCATCTGATTCTGGTGCTGTTCTGAAGTACCTAGATATTAAAACTTAGGTATGTTATGTAGGTGATCCTTTTAACTACTATTTGCCATACCTGTACTAATAAAAATAAAATGGACTTACAAATAAATGTGCAGGACAGCTGGACCAAGGTCGATTTTGTCGATGTTTTTCCCATTTTACTTCCGAAACACAAGTTTAACTTCCTATAACTGTTATTAGCTATGTGTTTCTTTTCACTAAACAAAACTACCTATTTTCTGTGAGGGTGGGCACGCATTTGAATTCATGCTACTGAAAAGTGTTATCTATGTTAAAACATACTTACAAATTAAATGTTATTTGTTCTTGGATAGCATTTATTTACTTCGCTATCCAAATTATCATAGTTTAAATACTGTGTGGTTACTTTGGATTCTGACGGCTTAGGTAATATAATTTCTGACGTATTATGTGGACCTGCCATTATGTGCACCGTTGAAGTTCAGGGGCTTAGGGTAAAGACCTACAAACCTTACAGTAGATAGACACTCGGCAAATTCGGCTAATTTAACATCCGCACTTGATGTGCGGGCTGGTTTTTTCCGCAAGTAGGCCGCTTTTTGCGTTACCCTTGACACGACGTGTTGCTCGAACTTTTTTAGGTTCTATGACACGTCGGTTTCCTCACGATGTTTTCCTTCACCGTTTTGAGGGTACTGGCATCGTGCACATACTTTTTTCGACAGAAAAACTCATTGGTACACGACGTGATATGAACCAACCACTTTCGGTTCGTCCGCTACCACTAGACTACCAGTGCTCTCCAGTAGGTAGACACTAATATGACGTACCTAACTACTTTAACTTCCTATTGATATACCCAACACAGGGCCCATGTGATACTGACTTACACCTAAGAACTATGTATGTACCTAAACTAAACCATGAGTATGCAATAAATACATTGCGTTTTGATTATTGAGGAACCTATCAATAGTTATCCATTGAAAAATTATAACTCTTTTTATTTTTAGATGGTGAGACCATCCTCGTCATAATAATGCTCTGCATGCAGGTATAATAAATAAGTCTGGCAGTCAGTGTGGCACTTATCAACATTTCGATGTACAAGCATACCGTTTCATAACACTTCGCGTTACCATTCTATGATTTATGTGGAATGCGAGATCGGCTTTGAGAATAGACCCCTTTATTAGCCACGCCTACTGCCAAGCGCCTACACAATTTATAATTTGATCTCTTGATATAGCATGCTCGCCTGGTACTTGGAAGCGCCTTTTCGTGGAATAGTGACACAATCCGCTTGGCGCTTTGCCCCGTGAACTACGAGCGAGGTGAAAGTTGCGCGCAACCGCACAATAGAATCAGTTGAACTTTTTTTTGTTTGACAAAACGGCAAAACCAGACAAACCACTACTGGCCAAGCTCTTCAGCATACCTAAACAATACATACTCTAATGACTCCATGAAAATTAGGCTCTATGAAGAAAGGTGGGCACCTGGTAAATGCAACTAGCGGTCACCTACTACTGGTGACCGTGCAGTGCAGACCATTTCTATCTGTTTAAATGAGCAATCAAGTACGAACCCTGTTGTTAGGGTTCCGTAGCTAAATGGCAAAAACGGAAACCTTATAGATTCGTCATGTCTGTCTGTCTGTCCGTCCGTATGTCACAGCCATTTTTCTCCGAAACCGTAAAAGCTAGACTGATGAAACTTGGCGAGTAAATGTATTCTGTGAACCGCATTAAGATTTTTATGCAAAAATAGAAAAAAAACTATAAATTTTGGGGGTCCCCATACTTGAAACTGAAACTCAAAAATTTTTTTTTCATCGAACCCATACGTGTGGGGTATCTATGAATAGGTCTTCAAAAATGATGTTGAGGTTTCTAATATCGTTTTTTTCTAAACTGAATAGTTTGCGCGAGAGACACTTCCGAAGTGGAAAAAAGTTGGTCCCCCCCCTCTAACTTCTAAAATAAGAGAATGATAAAACTAAAAAAAATATATGTTGTACATTACTATGCAAACTTTCAACGATATTTGGTTTGAACGAGATCTAGCAAGTAGTTTTTTTTTATACGTCATAAATCGTAAACCGCAATTTACCTTTCGACGAACTACATACAAGAACCTTTATATTATGTTACTTGATGCTACGGAACCCTTCATGGGCGAATCCGACTCGCACTTGGCTGCTTTTTAATGTAGGTATTCTGTGGGTACTTTGCCTTACCCCATAAACCTGCCTACCTCGAAGTACAGAATGGACATACCTAGATATTTTCTCACAGACACAATAAGGTCTAGAAGGCATCTTATTTATCGTCGTTGCAAATTTAATATCTCCCGAAAAAAACGATGAAAGCTACCTACTTTTTTTTTTACAATAAAATCTTGAATTAACTTTATATCTCACTCAAACAATAAGATATTCACTTATGAGTATTTGCAGATGGTGGCCCATTTAAGTAGCCAACCAAAAAAAACTAAAAAGTGATTTTCAAAAGTGTCACATGAGAGATTTTGAATTTGCAACGACGTTATGCCCTTTTCACCAGGCGCAATAAAACCCAAGCCTTTCAAATCGTTCATTTATTAGTGAGTGCCACCTCGATCTCGTCCACAGTCTTGCCTCGAGTCTCGGGCAAGCACCAGGCGATCAGCACTCCAAAGAGGTTGATAGCCGCGAAGCCGTAGAACGCGGAGTGCGCGCCGAGCGTAGCGCACACCCACCCGAATACGGAGAGTTGGATGAATGACATCATCCACGCGTACGTTACTATGAAACCCATCGCTTTTGCACGAATCTGAAAAACGTTTGGCTGGTTTATCCTAAAATGTAGCAGAATAGATTAAGTAGGTGAGTTTTTACTAAAGCATAATTATAACCTACAATGTAAGTATTTTATAGACAAACTGGTCGAACGTACTTTCACCTAATGTTTGTTTAGCCCTTCGTCGTAATGAGTTAGACAACCATAGGTACGGGCGGAGGCATAGGTAAATACTACCAGGCACGTAGAGACGTGGTGAGAAAATTTTACTCCGAAAAAGAGGATTGGACACTTTGGACAGTCCGAAAACTAAACGTCCTCTTTTTCGGACTAACTGAAATTTATTAAAACAATATTTTTTGTTATTTATTCTCTCAAGTTCGCAAGTTGTTTTATACCGAGATATTAGGTGCTAATAACTACGCAAAAAAAAATGAATTTTGTAAAAAAAAAAAGTTCACAATTTTTTTTAACGCGTTCGACATTCATAATTGTATGCATGAATCGGGTATTTATCGCGATTACTTTCTAATATTTCCTGACGTTTCGACCGTGTTACAACAGTCGATCACGGGCAGGGTAATCACGAGAAATACCCGTTTACATCATACACGCTCAGTAAGTAGGATTTACTTTAACGCAAAGAGGCTGTGTAAGTAGGCGTGTACCGGTCAGTGATTTGTAAATGCGTTCCATTTTCAAATCACTTTACCGTCACACTATGCTTGATACGTAATGGTTCATTACAGCTCAAGCTTTGCAAACCTCCTTGGTGAAACAATCTCTTTTCTTACAAATCGATATGAAAACTTTTTACTGAAGAAATATAGTAGCAACACAGATGTGTGCATAAGTGTGCGTCTGCGACTGTTTTAGCAGATACCGGTACAAATATTTTACTATTAATTTTTAATAAATAATTATTTTTCTCAAATTATAATTACATTTAAAATTAACATAATGACCTAACAAAATACCTGATAGTGAAACATCTCCGCCATGATGATATACGGCATGGGGCACACCCCAGCAGCATAGGCGCTCAGTGCCACCACTATAGCGAGCACTGGCAGCCACCCTGGAGTCACCACACCATGCTCTAATGCCAGTTGGGTGGACGCGAGAATGACCAGGGAAACAGCTGACACCAGGAATGATATGGCTAGAATTATCTGCAAATAAAAACAGGGAAAATTCTTTATTTTACAAGCTAGGTGATGGAACAAGCATTATAACCCACCTGATTTTAAGTGGCAAACAAAGCATTGCCTCGTAGGTCACGCCCATCAAACGTGCCCTACGATGCACTGCCCTGCGTCCATCAGCTTGAGGCATACAGATGTTCAGCCAGTAATTTCACCGGCAATCACACCCTTCAAACCAAAACACAGCAATGCTGCTTCACGACAGAAATAGGCATGGTGGTAGTACTTCCCCTCACAAAGAACTCTACTACTACCTGGTGGTTGAGTTTATTCGATTCCTTCTTCAGGCAGATTGATGTTAAGACTTAAGAATGATAAGATGTGGATAAAGAAACTAACCCGTCGTCCAACCTTCTCAACACAACTCATAGACACGAACGATCCCAGGATCAAAACAGCCGGGAAACTCAGGGTCTGCAGCTCCGGGCTGAAGGTGACTCCCGAAGACGCGAGGATGGTGGATGCGTACGTGAGGATAGCAAAGCTGCCGTTGACGCACGTTATGGCGATGACTGCTATGGAGAGGAGGAAGGCACGACGCCATGGCTTGTTCTTTACTAAAAGGAACAGTGTGATTATTATAAAAAGATACACGAACCTATTATATATGACTGGCCTCTCAGCTCAGTTGGTAGTAGCTCTGCCTTCTGCGCCGCAGGTCGTGGGTTCGATCCTCACCGAGAACAAAAATTTGTGTGGTGAACGCAGATGTTTGTTCTCTGTCTGGATGTTGTATTGTATTCTAAGTATGTATTTACAAAAAAAATGTATGTATGTATTATATCAGCTATCTCGTTCCCATAGTACAAGCTCTGCTTAATTTAGGGCTAGATAGTGTTGTGTGAATTGTCCACAATATTTATTTATTTATTATAGTCACCTGTCTCTAGCCTCAAAAGTTTGCTGTAAGAAAACTCGCTCGATGTCATACAAAAAAACTATAGGAACCAAGCCGTAGTTTGTTGCCTGTTCTTCTAGGCTTGGTCGCGTGGAACTGGCACCTAATAGACTCACCTTGCTTTAGGACGTTTCAAGTGATCCTTGTGATCTATTGAATAAATACATATTTGACTTTGACTTTGTCCTCTATTTCCGTCCTTTTCCTATGTATTGTATGCGCTACAGAAATTATAAGTATTAATTCATTAATCTGGGTTGGGCTAGACGGCATTAAAAAAATCCTCCGCGTTTACTTTTCAGCTTATTGGTCATCAATGTAGAAAACTAAGGAGATTCTTGGTTCCAATGAACAAATATTTAGAGATATAGTAATTACTTACAAATAGTAAAATAGGAGATCTTGGGCAGTGACTTATAGTAGAAATCATCGTTGCGCATGTAACTGATTTCACTTTGAATAGACTTTTCATTAACGTCGAGTCCCCTCAGGAAAGCTATTGTGGCTACAGCTTCCTGTAATCCAATTATTTATTTAAATATCAGCAAAAAAAATCGCACTCCAGGAATGCCGATGAAAATGCAACCAATATTACTCACATCAGTCTTTCCAATCGACACCAGGAAAGCAGGAGATTCAGGAGCTTTCAACATCAACAATAAAGTCAATATCGGAATGCCGAGAGCAATCCAAAGCACCGTCTGGTATTCCAAATACGATCCCATAGCGTACATTGTGAGAATACCTATGTTTTGCATGAGGATTAGAAGAGACCCTAGCAGCCCTCTTATGTTGTCCTGGGATATTTCTTTCACGTACATGGGGATGACGTTAAAACATCCCCCGGCTGCTATACCACAGCATATCCGGGCTATTACGAGGCCAGCTGTGTTTCTAGTAAATAGTTTTATTATCCAACATAGCTGAAATTATTAGAAAAATACATTGAATGGGTTTAAAAACTTAAATAATTAAAATTTTATGTAAAAAAACCCTAAATTCTTGAAGAAAGCAACAGTTACTTAACCAACAACGGCCTTCGTTGATTAACAAAACGTTCCTGACATACTGAACGTAGCATTTAGCATTTAGGTACCAGGAAAACATAATAGCGAAAGAGCTCACCGCTTGCGGAATAGCAATGGCCATGATACTGAATTTCCGCCCGTATGTGTCTACAATATACGCATACATAGACACGCCGAACACAGCTGAGAGGCACATAGTGCTAGCGATCCATGATAACTCGGCGTCCGATAACGGGCTATCGAGTGGTGATACGTCAGACTGTAATACTTTCGTCATCGGAGAAATCCAACCGCTTTGCAGTCCATAGGTCAGCAGCGTCGAGTTAGCTGTAAAAACACTCCTCGATAACTATGACTGCCTAGTACAAATGTGTTTTGTTTTATTTATTTAATTTGTTGTAACTCTTATTTACTTTATTTACCTAGTATTGCAACCAACCACTGTACATAGGTGTGCTCTTTAGGCTCTTTGACCGGTAATTTAGTACGCTTAAAAATCATTGTTTGATATTTATAATCTTTCATTTGGTTCTATATACTCTACGGTATCACAGTCTTTTAGCCAATATTAATTAAAATTATGATTATTATTATGTTTATTAACTATCGTAAACTAAACCATATTTGGAAAATAACTACGAACTAATAAATCAACGCCAGGAAAATTTACCTTTATAAATGCATAAACTGCATGTCATGGCGTTAGGGTTGACTCTAATTGCATCAATGAAGAAGAAGAAGAAGTGTTTTTTTTCACAAATATCATAGGGTATTTCTGGAAAATACTAAAACAGAGCGCTAACAGGATTTGTGCGTAAGGAAAAATCAAAATACGATTTTGCATGATGATACTATAAATTGATCTTTTTTAATATCCATCTTCAAGGACTTCACTCTCTAAAACAGGAAAAAGAAAAAAACAGCAATCGTATTTTTTTTCTTATGATCTTATACCAAACTCACTATCCTAGCAAAGTAGTCAATTGACCAAACTGGGTGTCCGAAAAACTGAAAAAGACCCATTGTTCTTTATTTCTGTCATCCCTGCATCGAAATTCTAAAATAGAATAAAGTTGACAACCTAACCAAATATTTGTGTTGGGGGTAGAAACCGTTACTATACCGGTATATTATTGGAACTCAGAGTCATACTATTAGCACTATTACGTAAATAACAAGACACAAAAATACCGTGTGCAAAAACATTTTTTCTCTATAGTGCTCGGAGACCATTATTTTGACAGAGATAGAGAGAGTAGCTTGTTGTTTATCTATCATTTGCATAAAAAAAGATAGATCGAATTTGCTGTAACATCTGAATAAATACATACGAGCAGCTGAACAAAAGTTGTATGAAAATCCATTACCTACAGTGTTGAGCGGTCAGATAAATCACAGAGTAAACTCATTTCCTATCGTGGAATTTAAAAATGGAACTATCTTTTACTCCGAAACTCCGTAACATGGCAACCAAGGAGGCAGCCAAATCTAAGTTTTTATTTAAATTTCGAACTGGGTTACAAAATAAAATGCTGTATTATTGAAAAAAAATATTAACACCTCAACGCGAAAAAACTAAAATACGTTTGTTACTGCACGAGTAATTTGCCACCAGTACATAATTACCTAGTGCGTACAACTCATCAAAAATATTGTTTTAGCATTAAAATATCGTTGTTCTAACGATAACAGTAGTAATTACTCAAGGTCACGCCCGGTCATACACATTATGTTATCAGAATTTAATTATTACTTATCAACTCCTTTAAACGGGCTGGAGCATTTTTAGAGGTGTAAAAATACCGGTAACTCGTGAAACTGTCACGTCACTTGTCACGTAACCACGGTGTCTCTCCGGCAATGATCGACAAACTTCACCAAAGTCGGGGGTTTGGGGGGGGTCCAAGGGGAGGTCACTGGGGATAATTTTTCGAGTTTTAACTTCAGTTGGCATTCCTGGAATGCAACGATTTTTTCTTACAAAATAACGAGTCATCATTAGGGATAAATTTCAAGTACTTTTAGTTTTACAACTTTTTCCATTTATGTAAGAAATTTAAGGGAATTCTAAATAAAAAATTAAATAGTAATAATGTTCATTTATTTAACAAAAAATATCGTTTCCAGCAAAAACCTAAAATAAATAAGATTGCCTTTATGCAATTAAACTGAACAGCCTTTTCTTGGGCGTGCCCATGCCATCAATCATTTTACAAATCAGCTGTTATTTCTACCAACTGGTACCAGGGTACTATGAGTCGAATGGAGTAATATTTACATCGTTGTAATGACCCAGATTAAAGTAACAGTTTCTATGTAGCGTCACGCACCGATAAACAAAGCAACCAGTGGCCCGCCCTCTCACTAAAAAGTGTAAGCAATGATAACATTCATTGTGTTTGAGAGGATTCGTTTCCTCCCATCATTCATCTCAAATCATTATGTTTGGCACAAAACAATTATGGATTTTATCCTACTTAGTCATAGGATTTTTACTAAATATCTTTTTCCAATTTAAATTCCTAATACAACATTCTGAGCTACACTATCCCAGAAATTTGTCCAGTCAAAAATATTTTTTGCTACTACTTACTAGTTAGGTATCAAAAATCATGGTTTAACACTTCGGTAAATAATTATTAGGGACAAAAATCCTAATTTTTATTTTCTACCAGTTGTCCACCTCATGAAAGTACTTGAGAATCTATCCATAGGCGTACACGTGCAACAGAAATTCTAGTGACGATTGTTGGGCTTGGTTTGGACGCGCACTCCGGAGACACCCAGCCTGATGTGATTCCCCAAAGCTGATCTTCCGCTATGATAGGAGCTCCTGCGTCAGGCTGAAATTGAATAACATTCTAAGCTTTAATGTTCAGAGACTTAAAGCAAAAGTCAAAGTCAAAAATCGTTCATTCAGTTGTATCACAAAGATCTCTTTCAAACGTCTTAAAGCTAGGTGCGTCTAGGTGCCAGTTCCACGCAACCACGCCTTGAAGAACAGGCAACAAAAAATAACAGATTTTATTGATAATTTTACAGAGAACAGAAGATATATCATAGGCTAGAGTTTAGAAGATGACTTTGGCGGAATATGGTGAATCCAAAATAGATTTGGGAATGCATATTATTTGAAATTGTAAACTGAACGTGGAATGAAAGGCGTTTCCGACCGAGTTTGTAGGCCACCACCAGTTTGTCCCGCATCGTTTTTGCCGAGACAAAGTTAGTCTAGATTTCTAGAATCTAGGCTGTCACTGTCAATGTTTTTGTATTTATCTAAACCCTCTACTTCTTTTTCTCAAGTCACTGCTTTAAAACAAGAGTGGTGAAATGAGAGGCTTCATCTAGAATCTAGGCCCTAGATTCCCTAGATCAGGGATTCCCAAACTATTTTGGACAAGTGACCCCTTTTCCAAAATGAATCAAGCCCCCCATGGCCAAACTACCTACTTTTAAGATCAACCCCCTTATTCGCAATGGTCCGCTAACTTTAAACAGCTGCGACAGAGAGTTATTTTTCATAGGTCTCTCTCGATTTAGGTCAATAGAAGAAGACAGAGTGAGAATTAGCAATGCTTTAAGTCAGCAGACTATTATGAATAAGGGGGCGTTCTTTCGTTGTTTCCTATTGATACAAAATACCTAGGTACTAAGGTACCAATTGCAAAACTTTGCACTTGGTTAGGTGATTAAATTTGACTCCATTTTCTCATCAAAATTTAACAAAATAAACGTACGTTGTACGAACTTGAGACTTTACATTACTACAACAATGCTATTTCCTACAAAAATATTAATTATTCTTAGTACACGTAACACAACATAAACAATAGGTACAGTACCTACATATCTAACTTAAAAGTTTGTAATAAACTTGTAATCGACCCCTATTAAATTAACTTGTGTTAATTTAATAGGGGTCGATTGTTAGACCTCGTCGACCCCCAAAATCAGTTTTCGTTTATGTCGACCCCTAGGAAATCAATATCGTCCCCAAGGGGTCGATATCGACCACTTTGGGAATCCCTGCCCTAGATAAATACAAAAACATCGTGGTACATTTGGCTCCTTCTTCCTGTCTTTCCACTTTCTGTGAAGTCGGCACAAAATATCTTCCTCCTTCGTTCCCCCCTTTATCCATACTATCTTTAACACAGTTCATCCATGTTTTCTAGTACCTATTTAAATTATAATTGTTTATCTCTCTTTAGCACTTGAGCTATCATGTAAGTGGCAGGCGCGTAGTACGAGTTTGAGTAAAGGTAGTTTTGAGTAAGGCTCATACCGTTTACATCCTTACGAAGTACGATTCTACACCCTAAAACGTTGGGAATCATCTTACCGTACAAGCACTGTGATACATTGATAACGGCTTCAAGCAAAGACTTGAATCTTTCAACTTCTTCACCGTTTTATTGCATTTCGTTGACGGTATCAGCTTCTGTGTCGATACTCTCCTGTTTGTGAAATTGATTCGTTCCTTCGCAGATGCGGGCAACACTTTTCCTTTGACCTTTGAATTTTAAAAAAAATAAGTAATCCTATTTGAAAAAAGGTCAGCTTTGGTGGCGGAGTAACTAAAACAATTGCTAAATAGTGACTTACGACAATCCTCGGCCAGTACATGGTCATAAATGTTGCTCTTACAACCGTTCCTAAAGTCGTTGACATTGAAATCGGACTGACCATAGTCACGGGTCTAGCTAGCCGTAGTAACGCTAGATCGAAGCTTGGCCTACCATGGACGAAGGAGGGGTGGATCTGAACCGATATGATTGGGAGCACTATACCACCTCTTTTGCAGTCCACCGACCCTAGTCGTACTCGGAAGAGCTTGATCGATTCGCGGATGCTGAAAATAAGTAACAACCATTGTTATCGATTTTTGTTTCGTGAATGGAATCAGTTTGAAAATTTGCAAACATCGGTGAAAAATATGTAATGTAGTAATTTTGAATTCTTGTCATAATATTTCGTCTGAAATAGGCAACTAAGTTTATTTTTCATGCAAATGCAAAATAAATTTAAGTCAGGGAGACTGGAGAGCTGAATAATAAAAATAAGGCAGCCTTTTTAAGCAACTGTTAGCTAATTAACAGAACCAGCTTAAACAATCGGTAGCTCGATGACCCCGGCTCCAACAAAATAATAGAGGCTAAGACCGGGGCAATGAAATTATATGCATCACTGTCACACTCTGATACTGGTACTGCTGAGTGAGTGAGTAAAAGGATTGTTGGAAACAATCCAATTGGTATTACTTGTAGAATTCACCGGCACTACTCAGCACCCATCTCTTATCCACCAGCGCTCCGCTAGCATAGTGCGATCCTTGTCTTTGGATGGACGCTGTGTATGGGTAATCGATGAGCGAGTGTTTGTAATCATCAGCCTCTTCAAATTTCTTGATCTCCTGGTGTTTACAGACGCTCGCTTCGATGGTGGAGTTCAAATTCCCTTAAAAAAAGTTAGCAACAATATGGTGATCAAGCTGTGTGCGAAATTTGCGTGTAGCCAACAAATAACGTGCTTAAAATGAATATTTTACCATTTTCTTGATTATTTTCATGATTTTTATATTCGCTTTCTTTAGGAATGACTTTATTTTCGGAACTATCTCTTCGATAATCGTAATCAGACCCTTCACTATCAGAAATACCATCGAAAACACATAAAACACCATGAAAACATAAATAAACATAAATTATTTTTATTATAACCATTCTGATTTGTAAACGAGTATTCATTTAATTTAAACAACGTTATATTAATTTTTAGTTAATATTGTACAAGGAGCGCATAAACTGAAGGTAGTGAGTGGATCGAACTCTTAGTACTATTTAAAACAGGTTGCTAACGATGATAAAAGACATCCTACAAGCGCCAAAATGAAAAGGTATAATGTAAAAAAAATCAAAAGAAAGAAATTCTCTATTCAAATGATAAAAGCTAGAAATAAGAGTTAGGCGATCTTCTTTTTGCAACATGGACCAATGAATGATGCACCATTCATTCATTGTTCATTATTCTGGCAAAGGAACAACACACTGTGATTCTTTCATAGGTACAAGTTTTTTCGAATCAAAGAGGCAAGAATTTATACTAGAATAAGAATTTGTACCTTCATTTTTAAAAGCAAAAGTATTTGGCAAACCTTCTTCTTATACCAAAATAAGGTGGGAGCTAGCTGTTTTGCTTATGTTATCGTTGCATGGGTTTGTTTAACCTACCACTATTGTATTGTATGGTGTTACAATACCTAGGCAAAACAAATTATGTTTCTATTCCCATACAAAACAGAAACTACGCTAGTCCTGAGCCAACTTTGTTCGAACTTTGTCGCTTGTAATGAACGAAGAGCAAAATTCATTTGTAAACAGCTAATTCACAATGAGTAGTAGAAGTTATTTTATTATTAGAATTTTAGCTATAATTTTTATTGAATTTAGTACTCTAAAGCATATTAAATGCGGTAAGTGCCTCATTTATAACTATCAAAAATATATCATACAAAATTAAACTATAAAGATTTACATGTCATAATCATAAAGGACAAAACTCCGAAAAAGAACTACCAACCCCACCATAGTCCGAAAAAGAATAAAATATTTTTAACCCAATTCTAAATTCTACTCCGAAAAAGAGAAGAGAAGACAAGAAATTTACCAAAATATTTTTGAACTAGTTAACAAATTAGTATAACTAGCAGTTGGTGCCCGAGCTTCGCTCGGTATTTTTTTTGGTAAACTGTTGTTGTGAATTATATTTAAATACGAATTACCTACTTACTTTAGTGATTAAATATTAATATTTTTCGATCTTACCGACATAATAATAAACTCCACTACTCGTCAATAGATGGCGTTTTCTGTCTCACTAACTCATGACTTAATTAACAGATGGCGCTAGGAGCTATGATTTTAGGATAAAGTTGATTATTTACTGTACGATTAGGGGGACATTTTCTAAAAATGAAACCTAGCTAGATCGTTTTGTCGTCCCCAAAAACCCTGTATACTTAATTTCATGAAAATTGTTGGCTCAGTTTCCGAGATCCTAAATATATATATATATACATATATATATACAAGATTTTCTCGTTTAAAGGTATAAGATAATTAAATACTCTTGCAACCCACAGCATCAACACCAAAATCGGAGTTAGAATGCGAGTTCCCGCCCAAAATGGAGGAAGACCTTACACACGTCAGAAGAAAACGGCTGACTACAGAAACTGGCCTAGTCTGCCTTGAAGATTATCCCTATACCGTGTCTATCAGGTAAATTATTCGTTTTATGGCGTATGGTTAACTTCGTATTTTAAAACATTCGGAAACATTTCGGAAATTCAGTTGTTGTCTTTTTTGAGCACAAAACAGGAGGAAGGGAAACAAATTAATTCTGACGAATCTTTTCGAAATAGATTCGGTTGTACAAAATTACTGATTTATAAATAAACGATTGAGCCCTACCACTAAATTAATTCACTATTATCGAATATCGAGTTTTTCCTCTACGTGGAGCAGCCACTTTTGCCCACTCACCTGCTCATGTACCAGGCATGCATAACCGCAAAGGGTTTCATGGCGGGTAAATTGCTTTACGTCGACGCTACGTCACACGCCACAGAATAAATAAAAGTTAGTTAGGCTGTGACGCTACCTTGACGCTACGAATGATGTGGTGCTATTCCAAACGCCTTCAACTTTTCATGAAGTCTTTCATACGTGCAAGCGCCTGGTACTTACCAGAATACAGATTTCTAACTTCTAACATGCAAATTGCATTTTACTAGGGCCCCTGACACGTTTAGGAGGTTTTATTTTAGCCCAAATAAATACTCGTAGAGTATCTACGAAGTTACGTAACACAATCTTCGTAGCCGGTACCTATATTATCTATCTGTCTAGAAAAACTAGTAAGATCAAGAATACCTATCACAGTTTCTTAGGGGGCGTCCATAAATTACATGAGGTATTTTTTTAAATTTTCTGGCCCGCCCTCCCCCCCTGGTGAGATGTCGTGAGATTTTATTCAACCCCCTCCCCCATCCTTCAATCTCACGTGAGATTTTTCAAAATGTGGTTTTCTTACGTAAACGCGTTGGAGGATAGTAAAAAGATAAAAAAAATTGCTTCGTGCTTTTATTTATGACTAGAACATTGCTGAGAGTTATAAATGTAATAAAAAATCAACAATAGAAGACTTAAAACGAGTCCAAACTACCTAGTATATTTGTTTTTGTTTCAATCAGAAAAAAAATCGCGTGATATTTGCCGAGACCCCCCCTTTCTCCAACGTAAGATTAGATGAGATTTAACTCGACCCCCTCCCCCCCTTGAACATCTCACGTAATTTATGGACGCCCCCTTACCATCACAGAATAAAATGATAGTCTACTTTAACTAAGCACGTACCAAGTAACAATCATCATCATCATCATTAACAGCCTGAAGAAGTCCACTGCTGGACATAGGCCTCCCCTACACATTTCTAGGTGTCTAGTATCTATAGCACCTAAATCTAGTAAGAAAGAAAGAAAGAAAGAAAAACATTTTATTGACCTTATGACTACTTAATAACTAATTACAACAGGTAGTAACTTAATAGCAACTCAATAAAGGTCAATAAGGCCCTGGCTCCGATCAGGCCTGTCAGGCCGATCAGGTCGATAAGGCCTGGATCTGTTGCACCGTGTAGGTCGCCCCACTCAGTGCAACACTGGTATTCTGCCAAGGCCTAAAGACGTAGTAGTATACATTATTATGTACAGCTTATTTTTGTTTGTGCTACCTACCTAGGTTCATTTCTTCTCGTTGAATACCTACCTACTGTTTCCTTTGTTTCAGATTACACGGCAAACATTGGTGCGGCGGAGCGATAGTTGGTAAATATTGGATCCTATCGGCGGCACAATGTTTTGACTAGTGAGTACCTACTTAGTACCTACCTTTTTAGGGTTCCGTAGCCAAATGGCAAAAACGGAACCCTTATACAGGGTTATTCATTATTAGCTGCAAATACTCAGGAATTAGGTTCAACAAATAAAATAAAAAATATTTATGAAATGTTTTTTTTTTATGTTTTGTTATGAAAATCCCGAGAAAATCGATAAAGAAATCATTGGCGCCTGACCTATTTTGACCTTTAATCCGCGCCCGCGCGCCGTGAGTGACACTCTGCGTTCAGTCACCGCCTGGGTGGGTCATCGTCCTGTTCTCCATGGCAATCATTATGCAATAGCCGTAAAGAAATTAATAAAAAAAAAAAACTGATGCAAAAACTTAAATCAAAATTTAAAAAAAATCATTACCTATATATTTTTTATTTTATTTGTTGAACCTAATTCCTGAGTATTTGCAGCTAATCATTATTACGAATCTACAGGGTTATTCATTAATAACCCTGTAGATTCGTCATGTCTGTCTGTCTGTCCGTCCGTATGTCAGCCATTTTTCTCCGAAACTGTAAGAGCTAGACTGATGAAACTTGGCGAGTAGATGTATTCTGTGAACCGCATTAAGATTTTTACACAAAAATAGAAAAAAAACTATAAATTTTGGGGGTCCCCTCCCCATACTTGAAACTGAAACTCAAAATTTTTTTTTTCATCGAACCCATTCGTTTAGGGTAGGGTATCTATGAACTGGTCTTCAAAAATGATGTTGAGGTTTCTAATATCGTTTTTTTCTAAACTGAATAGTTTGCGCGAGAGACACTTTCAAAGTGGAAAAAAGTTGGTCCCTCTAACTTCTAAAATAAGAGAATGATAAAACTAAAAAAAAAATATGTTGTACATTACTATGCAAACTTTCAACGATATTTGGTTTGAACGAGATCTAGTCAGTAGTTTTATACGTCATAAATCGTAAACCGCAATTTACCTTTCGACGAACTACAAAAACCTTTTTATTATGTTACTTGATGCTACAGAACCCTTCATGGGCGAGTCCGACTCGCACTTGGCTGCTTTTTTTTATGCAACAAAGTTAGCAAACAAGCATACGGCCAAGCACTACAAGCCACCTGATGGAAAGCGGTTACCGTAGCCAGTGTGTGTGTGTGTTATACTACGTCCTATGCCAACATAAGTAACTAGTAACCAAAGCTTCTAGGCAGTATTAGGATCTATATCTCCTCTTACCTAGGCTAGTTACTAGTAGTTACTTAGTTAATATATTTCTCATCGAACAGCGTAACCAAAGAAGAAGTGACCATCCGCATGGGCTCAGTCTTCAGAGACTTCGGAGGAAGGATCCTGTCTGTGACAGACATCCACCTGCATCCGAACTACAAGATGGACCAGTATTACCCGGAGCACAACCTGGCTATGGTCAAGGTAACCTTATGCACTCTTATAAACTCCTAGTAGTTTAAGAAGTGACCATCCGCATGGGGTCAGTTTTCCGAGAGCACTTTTTTAATTAACGCGCTCGTTATGCAAAATATAAACGGGTATTTATCGCGATTACCTTTATTATTAAAGGTAATCGCGATAAATACCCGTTTTTTCCATATAATTAAGTATTCCGAGCATCCTAATAGACTCACCTTGCTTTATGTCGTTTCAAAGTTATCCTGAACTAAATAAACGAATTTTTGACTTTGACTTGGTAAGCAGATTGGTTCCGCAAATGCTACTGGTGGGCTTTTGGGTCAAGGTCTTGAGGTCAAGGTGACCTCTTCCATTGTTATGAACTCCTAGTAGTTTTAAGCACACGTCAATGATGCAAATGATGAAATTACTGGTAGCTAAAGCACTAGACCTATGACTGATAGCTTTAAAGACTAGAGTGATAACTATTCTGTGTTCTATGGGTGCTATGAAGCTCCATTTAATATTGGTACCAACTATTAAGTGTCCAAAAATGGAGTAGAAGTAGAACCTACTGTCTTACATAAAAATTAGCAGTGTGCAAAACTTAATAAATAATATGAAATGAAATGGTCAAAAACATTAATAATATCGACGAGCATGTATTGTATGAAGAATGTTATGAGAGTGAATGAAGCGAAAGAGGTGTTTCAGGATCGTAGCAAGTGGAAATCCGTGATCTCTGCCTACCCCCATGGGAATAAGGCGTGATTTTATGTATGTATGTATGTTAATACATTATTAAGTAGTAGGTACCTACATTATGCACACAATTAAAATGACAAGTTTTTGCAATGAACTCCTCGTAACTATAGAAGGTGTTACGTTTCAGTCTAAATTTGAAGGAACTAATGGTGGTAGCCTCAATAATTGCAGTTGGTAATCGATTGTATACTGTCGGCCCCTTCTCATCAGGTTCCTACAGGAATCATGGAATCAATCCGACTTTCGATTTTCAGGTAAACCTGGCCATCAGTCTATCAGCGAGGATACAGATAGTGGCGCTGGCTGTGGCTGATGCTGATCTGCCTCCCGCGTTTGGAGAGACCGTCATCACTGGATACGGTTCCGTGGTAATATCAACTTTGACATACCTGCTTGGAGCACTGGTGGTCTAGTGGCAGCGGCCCCGCCTTCCGATCCGAAGGTTTCTGTCGAGAAATTTAAGTGCACTATGCTACTCTTAAAACGGTGAAGGAAAACATCGTGACGAAACCGGCGTGTTGTAGCACCTAAAAAAGTTCGAGCAACACGTGTCAAGGGTCTCGCAAAAAGGGCCCGCCAGTGGCCTACTTGCGGAAAACCAGCCGCACATCAAGTGCGGATGATAAAAATGTGCCGTTTTTTTTACCTGCTTCAATTTCCTACTATACCTGATAGCTATCGTAGTAGCACACGCTACTAAAGCATTTATGTAGGTATGCTGAGTGACAGCCAGTTTTAATTCCATTGTTATCACTTGTTTATACTACTGCTATCTTACACCAATCAACCAACATAATATGCTGAGCCAGAGTCCGTTTTGCGAAGCACAAAGCTCACCTCTGTAGTTTGATAAGTTGTTAAGTTTATATTGTTAGTGTGAGTTTTCTTTGCTTTGCAAATAAATATTTTTTCTTTCTTTCTTCCCTCAATCTAATTTAATCTCTTGATTTGATTCCCAGGTGACAGGTCAAATCCGAGAAGGCATGAACCAGGAGCTCCGACGCATGATCGTGCGCGAGGTCCCACGCACGGAATGTCGCATGCTGTACGGCAACGATTACAGACTGCAGCACGACCACATCTGCCTGCAGAGCGTCGTGAAGGGAGTCGCTTTGTGTGCTGTTAGTTTTCTGCCCATCATTTTGACCAGGGGCCTGACAGCCGTTTTGTCTAAAAAGTCTGTCGCCACGCTGGCAACCTTTTCGTATGGAAAAACAAAAAGTGCCCTTAGCCTGTCAAGACCTCTTCGTTTCCATAAAAATTGGAGGTATCCTACACTACACTCTACCAAAGACTAGACTAATCCTAGAGAATAACTCTCGAAAACGGTCTAACTTTCTGTTACATGATTTATATATAAGTATAATGATGTTCTCTCCTCTCTTTTCTTCGAATCTCAAATCATCTTCCGATGAAGTATTCATCATATACGTAAGCTAAGAGGTAGCGGTCAGAGGTTACCAATTAGTAGAAAACCCCTTGCAAAAAGTTTAAAGGCGGTGGTCAGGCCACCCAGTAAAATGGTGACCGGCCTTCATAGTAGTGACGATGGTCCACCGATTATTTTTTATAGGCATGGCATTCGTGGGACTAACCCATCTCGATTTATTTAGAATTTGGACATGAAACCCCTAAAGCTTGAGATTGGTGTTGGATATTGTCTTGATGTTAGCCTGGCTGACCAGCATATTTATTTTTACAAGCTTTTTAATATAGACTATTCAGAAGGATGTTTTTTTGTGTTTGTGTTTCAGGGTGACATCGGGGACCCAGCAGTGCACTTCAGCGGCATGAATCGCGCGGGGACACTCTACGGTATTGCCTTGTTTTCTGGCACGGAGGAATGCTCGCTCAAATCCAAGCCAGGAGTTTTTGCGAAGGTAATTTGTAGTTTTCTTTTGTTTGTTTTAGCCAATTCGATGTATATTCATGTTCACTAGCCTGATTTCTGGGGGATTTTCTAGTCAAGTCACAACGTTTTGCAGGCGGATTGATGACCCTGCTATTGGGTAATGACAGTTAGGTGTGTTCTTACAAGTTACTGCTGCATATCTCTTAGTCTCACTTTGAAGACTTCCATGATCAAATTGATCAAGCGGTATCATAATCAGGTGATAATTGTTTTTTTAAGGTATCATACAGTCGGCCATGGATAGACCAGATTTTGGGACTTCCGGGACCTTTGGAAAGCGCAGAAAGCGGCGATAACACCATTCCCCTCGACTTTGTCGAAGAATAGATAATATTCTAAGAATACAGTCTAGCAAATCTAGCAATCTACCAAAAAAATTGCAAAATTAGCATGGAGCAAATAAATTTGTTGTTTATTTTTTGTTTTATTTCTAAACTGATAAAAAACATGAAATTCTCCAAGTGTATGTACCTATACCCGAGGGAGGACCAGTCATTACTTCCTAAGGATTTATGACATTACATAAAAATATGTCAAGAGATAAGCAGTGCTTAAACTATTGCCATCTCTTACCACTGGGTAATGACAAAAAGTGACAGGGCTAACTTTAAACCATGACTAAATTTAAATTGCGTTTATATTATGTATGGCTGACCCCCGAATACTGAAACGCAACTCAGATTTAAGCACGTCTCAAGCGACGAATATTTGACAGTTTTCAATGAAAATCTGTCAAATATTCGTCGCTTGCGACGTGCTTAAATCTGAGTTGCGTTTCAGTATTTGGGGGTGAATCTCCAAGTTTTTATGCTAAAAATATTGAAAATATTGTATAAGCAATTGGAACGTAGCATACGTCACAATCAGCTGCCATCTGTCAAGACTGTCAAACAAATACAAACAAAGTCGAAATTGTCAAACAAAAACGAAGAGGTTATGTTTGGATAGGATAAAAATCTCAGTTTTTCTTAGCTTTTTGTAGTTTCATAACAGAACCGTCCCAGGAAAACCGCAGAAATCGGAAAGAGAATGATTACTAGAGCGTAAAATGAGTAATAGCCGGTGTATGTGTGTGACATTCAGTCTATTTTCGGTGTAGGTATTTAGGGCGAATTGTGTCCAAAGGTGAAGGGTTTGGATGTGATTTCGCTACTTGATCGGTTCAGGCTGACCTCTCGCGTCGTGGCGCTGCGCTATGGACGAGCTGAAGCACCGCGCCGGCGAGAAACTCGAAGCGATCCACGTAAGTGCTCCTCAACACTTCTGCGGCCCTGGTACTTACGCGCGAAAGTGCCTCGGTTATTGACGTCAGTTTTTTTAGCGAAAGTGTTACGGTTCAGTTTTGTTTGAAGTTCGTCAGCTGTTTGTATGACAATGTAGTGTCATTGCTCCAATTTTGGCTCCATGACCTTGAGCTTATGTAACATGCAAAAAGTTTTGCAGAAGTTTTTATGGCAATTATGACTACTTTTCATGAGGTTTTGTTGGAATTGTAGGTCGCTGCGGTGACAGCTGCTGGCAACGGAAAGAACCGAGTTCAAGATGTATATAACAATACTTCTGAAGGTTTTCATAAGGTAATATTAGTTTAAGTATTATAATATTTATTTTATCTGAGTTATACTGTCATGCAATAGCCATTCGAGAAGAATAGAATAGAATTATAATAGAACTATTAAAGTTAGGCATCTGCCTGACCTATGAGGCAATGCTTTTTACATGGTTACTAATTAACATTAGGTGGGCCATAAGCTTGGTCCATCAAAAAATGTGGTACCAAAAAATGTCAGTCAAAAATCATTGATTCAGTTGTATCAAAAGGATCACTTTGAGGAAACATCTTAAGTCAAGTGTCAAGTGAGTCTAGATGCGAGTTCCAGATGACCAAAGCTAGCATTCAAAGATATAGTCACACATTTGAGATTATTTTTTATTTATTATAAAGTGCAACAATTATGGAAATCACAAAGATTTTTATAATGTCCTAAAAGTTAGAAGCCGATCGGAATTTGAACCCGCGACCTTCTCCTTGGTACGGGGCTCTGCTGACCACTGCCCCATTGGATCCTAATCACACTCGACGAATAACTCTTAGGGACTGTTCGGCACTAACGCGACCATGGTTCCATCTACAGGTTTGACGTTATAGTCAACTAACCTGCTCGATAACCGAAGTTGCATTCAGTTGAATCGACGAGAGATGTCACCTTGCGTTTTCATAATTGTTTATTGATTTGAAATCCCGCTCGGCTCTTAACTTTTGGGACATTATAAGTTGGATGATGTTTCAGATCAAAGAGGTGTTCCACGAGCTCTGGCACAACGAACTGATAGCGGAGGGACGCGCGCGCGTGGCGGCCTGGGCGCGGGACGCGGCGCAGAGGATCCGCGAGGGGGCGCCGCCGCTGTCGCCCATGCAGCTCTATGAGGAGCTGCGGGCCATGTTTAATGATAGAGGTCATTTACACTGTTTTTATAACGCTTTTATTAGCTTCACCTGTATGTATGTAACCGACCCCTTTGAGCTCGATTTTGTCCTACTTTGAACGATCAGATTTGATTCAAACTTTGCACACCTGTCAAAGGTCGATGACAATGCAATAATATGAAAAAAAAAAAATATAGTTTAAAAAACTAAAAAAACACGCTTTTATAACTAATTGAACTAAAAAGTTAAAAATAAAATCAATCATATCATTTATTCATGAACGATCATACAATCATGTTTGTTAAAACTGTAATAATTAATTGAAATCCTAGCACAAAATAAAAGAAAGAAAAAACAAGTACGTCCCGCGCTAGTTACATGTTATGGTGGTAATACGCTGGTGCACCTATGGATTTTTCTCTTCGAAAATTTATGTGCGCAATGCTAGTTTGTATGCTAAGAGAGCGTTGGTGGTCTAATGGTAGCGGCCCCGCCTTCCGATCCAAAGGTCGTGGTTTCAAATCCAGTCGTGTACCAATGATTTTTCTGTGGAAAAATGTGTGTGCACTATGCCAATACTCTCAAAACGGTGAATGAAAACATCGTGAGAAAACCGGCGTGTCGTAGAACCTAAAAATCACGCAAAAAGGGCGCACCAGCGGCCTACTTGCGGAAAAACCTGCCCGCACTGATGTGCAAATTGGCAAATTTTAGCAAAAAATTCTCTAAGAACGTAATGCTATTTATTTTATGTATAGTGGCGGAATGAAAATGTTCGTCAATTTTCAACTTGATTTGTTCAACGTATCACGATCACATACTACCTTTTGAAACTGAATAGACAGAATGCACCGATAAAATGACGTCACAAATTATGTCAAAATGTGTTCATGATCAAGGCACTGGTGCAAGCGAAAACCGACTCTAAGGTGACGAACATTTTCATACCGCGCCTGTACATGTGAGCAATCAATAAATGAATTGAAATGAAAAATGATCAGGTGTCTATTCCAGTATGGCGGCGTAGCATGGTGATATTCGCATGCGGAGCGTTGCTCGGCGGGGGCTGCGGATTGGCGCTAGGGCTCCGCGTGGCGGCGAGCGGAGGCCGGGGCCCGCATGCTAGGGCTTTGCACGCGCAGCCCGACCAGACTGTTATACTCGTAGATGACGCGGTTACTGCAGGTATGGTATCTATCATAGAAAAAATCTATCTTCTCTTTCACTCGTTCTCTAACTTATTTACTTCTACCTCCATAGAGCCGAATTTATCATACAATCTTTTTTAATTTGTTAAAAACTCGCACTCGTAACCTTCTTGGTGTGGTTACTTGTAGTTGCGTCATGTTATTTTTTGCATTTCTTCATTTCCTCGCTGATGAAAAGTTACGTATTGCACACGAGTGCAAAGATTTTTCACCTTGTGCTCTTTTGATTCCTTCGCCAACGCTTAGGATTCTAACTTTTAAACCACTCGCTATGCTCGTGGTTAAATATAAGAATCCTACGCTTGCTCGGTCATTAAAATTGAGCACGCGGTTAAAAAGTAGCTTTGCACTCTTGTATAACAAATGACTATTGTATTGTTTGTATATAGGTGCGGGTTCGGGCGAGGTGCTAGTCCGTGTGCAGTCGTTTAGTGCATGTCCGTGCGACCGGCGCGTGCTGCGCGGCCGCGGGCGTGCCCTGCGGACGCTGCTGCAGCATCACAGCCTCACGCTGGGACGAGGCTTCGCAGGTTAAGTTCGGCAAGTTTATCATCCGCACTTGATGTGCGCGCAGGTTTTTCAGCAAGTAGGCCGCTAGTGGACCCTCTTTGCGTGACCCTTGACACGTGTTGCTCGAACTTTTTTAGGTTCTACAACACGCTGGTTTCCTCACGATGTTTTCCTTCACCGTTTTGAGAGTACTGGCATAGTGCACATACATTTTTCGATAGAAAAACTCATTGGTACACGAGCGGATTTGAACCCACGACCTTAGAATCGGAAGGCGGGTCGCTACCACTAGGCCACCAGCGCTCTCACTTCTGGTGGCATCGGTTGTCTGTAAAGTCGGTTTACTGACGATAGTTGAACGTGACAACGTCATCCAGCTGTCCACGCGGACGCATCGCTCACTCAAGTAGGAGAGAGACAGATGTCGAACGCTGCCGAACGCGGAGGCCGTGCGTGCCTCTTTGTCGCTCGTTCCGCGCTCTCGCTTGCACTTCAGGCCTTCAATGGAACGCCTCAGAGCGAGGTAACGCCGCAAGAGTCATGTTTTTTCGTGCGTGCAGCCGGCTCCATCGAATTTAAGACGTTGTCACGTCAAAACTACACACTAGACGAGTTCTCTATAGGTAGCGGCACATAACTTGAGCGGTAACAGTTATTGCGCAGAAGTCAAAAGTAAGGTACCTGAGGGGGACTAGCGGGATGAAGAGCGGGCGTGCGTAGCGCTGATTGGCTCTCCAGTCGCACTCCGCTCTCTGTGCCAATAGGACACTCTGCACACATCCACACATCCAGTGTGCGCGACATGGCACACTACGACGCATGCGCAGCGCGTATCGCTCACCGCTCAAGTTATGTGCCGCTAGTTATACCAATGAAGTTCGCAAAATTTCAATACAGCCGGCGCGTCTGAAGTTAGCCGTTTTGTGGGTCTTGCGTCATTGCCTATTTTCGTATAAACTGCTAACTCCAGAGCCGCCAAGATCCGCCAGTCGTTAATCAATCAATCAAAAGTGTAATTATTCAGTAGAATCGCAAGGATCACTTTGTAACGTTGACGTGAGTTTCACAAGATGGCCGCCACACCTTCCGCCATTTTTAATATCAGAAAATTCTTAATTTAATGAATATAAGCCTTAGATACATCTTTAAAAAGAGTTATTGCTTACTGCTTATTTAAATACAAATTTTAAATACTATCGCTAAGATTTGTAATAAAACTTATTTCATTCAGTGTCTAACTATAGTCGGATTTTTAATTAGACGAAGTCAGCTGACGTTTCGTATTGTAGTTACATACTACCAATAACATAGGTATATCAAAGCACTTTTATACAATTTTATTGTAAAATATAAATACTATTCTTTAAGTTAGAAATGATTAACTATGCACACTCATTGTTCATTCATCTGATTGAACGAGAACTGAACGCATCACTATTACTTTAAATATGGCAACATTATTTTACAAAGTGACATTAGCTACTGTCAGTTGGCTTCGTCTAATTAAAAATCAGACTAGTTATTTTGTCTTCCAGGCGTGGTGTTGGACGTAGGTCACGGAGTGAGTGACTTGGAGCTAGGAGACGAAGTGTGGGGCTGTGTCAGCGAGTGGAGCGGAGGGGCGGCCACGGAACTGCTCACCATCAGGAGGTATTACATCATCATCTTCCTGCAATTATCCCAGTTTATTGGCTCATGTTTTCCTCTTCCATTCCGTCTCTCTCTGCTGTTTTTGAAAGGACAGCAGTAGCGCTGTTGTGCATTCTAGCTATATTCAAGTTTCGTCCTAAGGCCTAAAACATACACAAGCGACGTAAGGCAGCAGGCGTGGAACAGGCGTGGCGCAGGCGTGCGCCGCTTCAAAACGATTTCATACAAAATGTATGCAGGCGACGTTTTTGAATTATACTGAAGCGACGCGGCGCAGGCAACGAAACGGCGTGTCTGCGGTCACCAGAGCCCGAAGTCCCAGTGCATTTACAACATTTCGTTACCAACTGTTGTTTTCGTTTTGACTATTTGTCTCTCTCTATTGTATGGAGAAAAGATGAGACAACAACTCTAACTACGTAATGTATTTTTGCCGTCTCATATTTTCTCCATGCATGATAGAGACAAATAGGCGAAACGAAAACAACATTTGGTAACGAAATGTGGTTGCAAAACTCCGACTTCGGGTACTGCTGTTGAAAACGTTCTATAATAAACCTGCGCCACGTCTGTTCCACGCCACGTCGCTTGTGTATGTTTTAGGCCTAATAGTATGTTTGTTTGTGATCAGTACGCGAGTGGGCAAGCGGCCGGTGGGTGTGACGTCAGACGGCGCGGCGGCGCTCGCGTGGAGCGGAGGGGACGCATTGCACGCGCTGCATCGCCTGCGATACACGCCCGACAACTGTAAGGGGAAGCGGTATGTATGGAAACACTATACTTCATAGTCACTCGCGTCTGGAAACACTATAGTTAATAGTTGCTCGTGTCTGTTGTAGGGTTGCGATATGTGGGGAGGACCTAATCCTCCTTATTTTAATACAACTAAGTTAGCAAACAAGCATACGGCTTACGATGGAAAGTGGTAACCGTAGCCTATGGACGCTTGCAACATTAGAGACATCACTCGCGCGTTGCTGTCCCTTTAAATATTTTAAAACGCCCTTTTTGTAGAACCCAATACAGTAGTCTCTAGAGTCTAGAGAAAACGTCAGCAGGAGGAGAACTCCACAACCTTAGAGTGCGCGGGCTACCCTATATAGGGTAGTCCTAACAAAATAAAAAAGCAGCCAAGTGCGAGTCGGACTCGCCCATGAAGGGTTCCGTAGCATCAATTAACATAATATAAAGGTTTTTGTAGTTCGTCGAAAGGTAAATTGCGGTTTACGATTTATGACGTATAAAAAAAAAACTACTGACTAGAACTCGTTCAAACCAAAAATCGTTGGAAGTTTGCATAGTAATGTACAACATATATTTTTTTTAGATTTATCATTCTCTTATTTTAGAAGTTAGAGGGGGGGGACCAACTTTTTTCCACTTTGGAAGTGTCTCTCGCGCAAACTATTCAGTTTAGAAAAAAACGATATTAGAAACCTCAACATCATTTTTAAAGACCTATCCATAGATACCCCACACGTACGGGTTCGATGAAAAAAAATTTTTTGAGTTTCAGTTTCAAGTATGGGGACCCCCAAAATTTATAGTTTTTTTTCTATTTTTGTGTAAAAACCTTAATGCGGTTCACAGAATACATCTACTCACCAAGTTTCATTAGTCTAGCTTTTATGGTTTCGGAGAAAAATGGCTGTGACACGGCCGGACAGACAGACAGACAGACAGACAGACAGACAGACATGACGAATCTATAAGGGTTCCGTTTTTGGCATTTGGCTACGGAACCCTAAAAATGGAAAGACAAATGATAAATGAATACATAAATAGAATTTAAAAACAAAAAGAATATAATTATCATCGAATTTCATCATAAAGTCGAATATTATTTTGTATACTGAACTATTAATTGATTTGTAAATATGTCTAAGCGTATGTTTTTTTGGGAAATAAATAGCCTATTATTATTAGAGTGCGCGGGGGGAAGTTCCTCTGAACCCGATAGGTGGCGACCATGCCGGCTCCAAGGTTTTTGATGAGCCCTCTGCCTATGGCGAGCTGTGTGATGATAAAATGTCATCAAAGACAGTCACTATAGTTGTCAGTCACTCGTTTCTGTTGTAGGGTTGCAATCTGTGGGGCGGCGAGTGGTGAAGGCTGCGTGTTAGTTCAGCTGCTGAGCGGATGGGGTGCACAGTTAACCGTGTGTGCGCCAAGACATGCTGCCACCACGCTGCAGCAACTAGGTACTGACATCTGAACACTTAACGCATTATATGAACACTGAACGCATAACGCATTATATGAACACTGAACACATTATATGAACACGGAACGAATTATCAGAACACTGAACGCATTACCTGAACGCATAACGCGTTAACTGAACACTGAACTCATTAGCTGTTATCGGAACACTGAACGTATTATCGGAACACGGAACACACTATTTATGTACTGTATAAGCTATCTGAACACTAAACGCACTATCTGAACATTCATCGCATTATCTTAAAGCTGAACACCTAACGCATTATCTGATTTATCTTTTATTCCAGGTGCCCAAGAATATGTGGACATCGAGAAAACGAAAGACGACATGCCTTCCGAATGGGCGGCCTTGGAGACCGCGGCTAGGACGCGGGGGCCTTGGGACGCCGTGGTGACATGCAGCGCGGCCATACTGCCGCCAACCAGCCGGTGTAACACTGCGGCGCTGCTCAAGTTAGTCGAACTTAAATAATATAGTGTAACTAGCAGCGAAGCCCGGCGTTGCCCCGGCATTCGAGAATGTTAAAGAACATTCTAGAACGTTTTGATCAAAATCTAGAATAAAAAAATAAATACATATTTATATGTAGAAAAGTCATTAGGTACGTGTTACAAAAATAACAGTCCAATAGATTGTTCAAAAAATGAATTAATATAATTATCCGATTAATCTATACTAAATAATATAAAGCTGAAGAATTAGTTTGGTGTAACGCACTGATCGATATCAGCGCGTTACACCAAACTAATTCTTCAGTTGTTTACTAATTCAGCTCAATGTGTGTGCCTCGTCCGGGTGCGTACTACCACCATGCCTTGAAGATTCCTGCCGGTTAGCAGCATTGCTTTGCTGTGCAGGCGATGGTTACCACTTTACATCAGGTGTAACAACACATTGCCTCGTAGGTCACACTCGTCAGGACCGTATCCTACGATATACTGCCCTGCGTCCATCAACTTGAGGCATACAGATGTTCAGTATCACGTATAGATAGTGCAATTCACCTCGACGCGCCCCTCGCGGGGTGCGGGGAGTTTGCTCCGAGCGGCAGTCGCGAACCGTAGTCTATTCATTGTAGTGTGCGTGTGCACTCATAGGTAATTAGTGTGTACCGATAACACTCAACATTGACGGAAGCTTGCACACATATACTATAAACGGTTAGGAGGAATAGTGGGGCGCGCCTTCGTGGATTGCACTATCTATACCGGTAATGTCACCGGCATCCACACCCTACAAACCGAAACACAGCGATGCTGCTTCACGGCAGGAATAGGCACCCTCAAAGAGCTCTACTACTACTAAATCTAATGTGTTATAAATGTATTGTGTTTCTCCTCAGAGCGACGGCCCCGCGTGGCTCCCTGCTCGAGCTGCGTCCGCGTGCGTTCGTATCCGATCGCCTGCCGGCGCCTCTAGCTCTCGTATATGCAGCGTCATTCTACACCTTCAGAGTACTCAGGGTAACTATCTAATATTATGTTCAGTTTAAAAACACTTGAGAAACCGATTTCAAGGTCAAACTGCTAAACCGATTTGGTGAAAGCAATACGGTGAGGATTATAAATACTAACTAAGAAAATAATCGCGATAAATACCCGTTTTTTCCATATAATTATGCATAACGATTGCGTTAATATAAAAGTCGGTTGTCTGTAAAGTCGGTTTACTGACCTAGTGATATGACAAGAAGATTTACTCATTTTATGCGACTCAGATGCTGTCTGAATAACAGTTAGTACTTAGCACTTTTGACGTGACAACGTCTTATAATTCGATGGAACCGGCTGCATGCACGAAAAGACATGCCTCATGCGGCGTTACCTCGCTCTGAGGCGTTCCATTTAAGGCTTGAAGTGCAAGCGAGAGCGCGGAACGAGCGACAAAGAGGCACGCATAGCCTCCGCGTTCGGCAGCGTTCGACATCTGTCAGTCTCCTACTTGAGTGAGCGATGCGTCCGCGTGGACAGCTGTATGACGTTGTCACGTTCAACTATCGTCAGTAAACTGACTTTACAGACAACCGATTTTTTAATTATTTGAATTGATATACACCACTATTTTGTAACTACCAAAAAAAAATAGGGTAATGCAGTAGGGGTAGAACATTGTGAATGTGCAATCAAAATTTATAGTTTCGATAGAATGACAAAGTTATTAAATGTTAAAATTTTCAGAAATCTTGCAAAAAATTATGGACATATTAGTTACGTAGTACTAGAGAGAAGAAAAATTACGCTGTTCGGTTCCGCTTGGTATTTAGCGTTTATGAATGAAATTATTTCAGCTTGTTGAATAATTTCTCAATATTTGACTTATTGTGGTGAATGAATGTTAGTTATACCTATAAATTTTTTTTTTTGTGTCAAAAATTTTTTTTTTCGTGGATGTGTCATCAGCAGCCAATATCGACATTTTTTTTTGTAATTACAAAATAGTGGTGTATTACTTGTAATGTTTTGTCCAGTGGATGGTTGGCTACGGGTCTCATACAGACTGGTTGGAAGATAAGTACAAGATGCGAGAGGGACTCGACATACTGACGCAACTAGTCAACTCCGGACATCTCACTCCCACCGTCGATAAGGTATGTAGTATTTTGACTGGCCTCTAGCTCAGTTGGTAGTAGCTCTGCCTTCTGCGCCGTAGGTCGTGGGTTCGATCCCCACCGAGAACAAATATTTGTGTGGTGAACATAAATGATTGTTCTCTGTCTGGGTGTTATATTGTATTCTAAGTATGTATTTACAAAATAAAAATGTATTCAAGTATTATATCAGCTATCTGGTTCCCATATTACAAGCTCTGCTTAGTTTGGGGTTGGGTAGTGTTGTGTGAATTGTCCACAATATTTATTTATTTATTTATTCAGGTGAAAACTATCCTTTTTCTTCCTGCCCTTATCCCACTTCATATGTGGTCGGCACAACATGTATTATTCCTCCTCCATTCCCCTCTGTCAGCCGTCATCTCTGCATTCACTCCTCTCGTCCATGTCATCTTTCACACAGTTCATCCATGTTTACCTCTGAACCCAAAGTCGGAGTTTTGCTACCACATTTCGTCACCAAATGTTGTTTTCGTTTCGCCTTTTTGTCTCTCTCTATTGCATGAAGAAAATATGAGACGGCAAAAATACGTTACGTAGTTAGAGTTGTTGTCTCATCTTTTCTCCATACAATAGACAAAGACAAATAGGCGAAACGAAAACAACATTTGGTAACGAAATGTTGTAAATGCACTGGGACTTTGGGTACAGGTAAAAATTTGGTAGAAATAGGCGAAACGATAGGTTTGTCTCTCTCTATTGTATGGAGAAAATGTATTGAGACAGCAAAATACATTACGTAGAAACGATCGAACAAGCTGTTGTCTCATCAATTTTGCATTTAAAAGAGAGAGACACGTAATCACACTAAAACAACATTTGGTAGACGGAATGTGGTAGCAAAACTTCGACTTGTGATGTACTTGCGGGGTACTGTACCCAAAGTACCACTGCATTTAAAACATTTCGTTACCAAATGTTGTTTTCGTTTCGCCTCTTTGTCTTTGTCTATTGTATGGAGAAAAGATGAGACAGCAACTATAACTACGTAACGTATTTTTGCCGTTTCATATTTTCTCCATATAATAGAGAGACAAATAGGCGAAACGAAAATAATATTTGGTGACGAAATGTGGTAGCAAAACTCCGACTTCGACTTCTGTTTACTTATAATTTTGTAAATTTTTGTTTAATAATATTTTTGTTGTACACTGAACTGTTTGCTTTAAATTTTGTAAATTTTAGTTTAATAATATTTAATTTGTTTCCAGATATTCTTACCTCAAGACTTCGAGAATGCGTTAGCGCACGCGTGCAGTGAAGAAGCGATAGGTACCACCGTCGTTAGGTTTCCATGAAACCTAACGCACAGTCGCGGTATGAAAATGTTCGTCACCTTAGAGTCGGTTTTCGCTTGCCCCAGTGCCTTGATCATGAACACATTTTGACATAATTTGTGACGTTAACTTATCGGTGTATTCTGTCTATTCAGTTTCAAAAGTATGTGATCGTGATACGTTGAACAAATCAATTTGAAAATCGCCGAACATTTTCATTTTCTATTTTAGTAAAATACCAGGCGAGCAAAGCCGCGGGCGAATGACAAACCGACAGCAATAGCAATTTTTTTTATTGACAATGTATTGATATTTATTTTTGTTTTTTTATACAAGGTGTCTATGAGAAACTACTCATTTTATTGAACATTTCTGATACACCTTGTATAAGACTAGCAATAAAAACTTAAGAATCTACAACTGTTCCTATATATGAAATAATTTACCTGCCATATTAATATAATCAGATCTGTACAAACTGTAAATATTTAGATAAAATATAATGGTGTTAATTCTGTTATTGCAATAACTCATCAACATCATCAGTCTGAAGAATTCAAAATGTTTTTTTTATAAACTATCTGATGGAACTGGTTTTCTAATAAAAAAAAAAATGAACAAGCATATGGCTCACCTGATGTTAAGTGGTAACCATCCCCTATAACAAAACATGTCCTCGTACGTCACGTCATGACGTGGAGGAAATGCTTTGATATAGGCGATGGTTACCACTTAACATCAGGTGGGCTATATGCTTGTTCCATCACCTAGTTGTCTAAAAAACTTGAATTTTTCATATTTTACGCAACAATTTCAATTAGTTTGCTGTAACAACAGAATTGATGCCATAACGGCTCAAAATTGTAAATTTTGTATATCATAGTGTAAAATATCAATTTTAGTGAAAATAAATGGATAAATAATTTTTAAAAACAATCGATTTTGTAAAAATTTACTTACTGTAGGCACATAACAGTCAAAACGGTTGTCTGATAGAGATCGCTGTTAGCGATAAGACCGATGGTATTACAGTGTTGCTTAATTTTAGGTGTGAAACGATATATCCTACATTATTTTGAAATAAAATAAGAAATGTCCAAAGCATTTTCAACTTCTCTAAGGGTTATCAATTTAGAAGAACCTTAGGAAACAAACTGCTATGCACAAAATTTGTATTTACATACATACATAAAATCACGACATAGGGAGGATTTTTTTTTATTTTTTGTATGAAATTGAAAATATACTAACTTTTGTTAAGTTTTTTGACACAAAGTACACAATTTTATACAAAGAGTTACAAGAATGGGTATCTAGCTTTATTTAAAAAATACCAATTTGAAAAGGCACAATAATAGTTAGGTACTTATGAAATGTATTTTTTAACTGTTTTCTTTTTGGATTTTATAAAGCTATTAAAAACTGGATAAGGATTTGTTATACGTCCAAAGTTATAATTATAATAGTAAACTAATGTAGATAGACAAATCGATGTTATATTGAAAATATATTGTTGTTTTTTATGTGGTGTTTTATTTTAACTTTGTTCCTATTTTATTTTTTAACCGACTTTAAATTAAATTGGAGGAAGCTCTCAATTTGTTTTTTAAGTAATTTCGTCATTTATGAGCTGATTTGTTTTTTTTTATTTGTAAGGTTGGTTTCTAGATTGGTCCTATACCAGCCATCCAATTCATCAGTACCCGAAGTCTAACTCACATTTCGTTTACCAATTGTTGTTTTCGTGCGAGCACGAAATCTCTCTCGGCAAGTTTATCATCCGCACTTGATGTGCGGCTGGTCTTTCCGCAAGTAGGCCGCTGGTGGGTTCTTTTTGCGTGACCCTTGAGTCAAGGGTACAGTTATTTTCTAGTTACGACACGAATTCTTTCACGAAGAATTTGTCTTGTCTGCCGCAGGAACGGCAAATTTCCTTAGCGTGTACAAGCGCCCTAATTCTCGGCTCATCTCGGATCATTTTGCAATTTTATTTTATTGCTTCTTTTCGGAGAGAATGGATGATTTCCTTGAGTAATTCATCGACGAACTCATCGTAGAAGTCTCGACAGCTACGATGTACGGAATACGTAGAAAAAGTGCGGGGTTGTGCAATGCCAATGTGTATTTAAGGGACATTGAAAATCTCGGTCGGCCCGAGAACTACGGACGACCGATCTGAATGTCTTACAAAATATTGACTTACCAGCCAGGCTCCAAATAGTCTAACTACATTCATAAGAGGTCAAAGATTACAGTCCCGTCATTTTACTTTGGTAACAAAAATTATAATTTGGCCAAACTGCTAAACCGATTTTTTTGAAATTCCTATTAACCTCGTAACTACCTATGTGACCAGAAGAGGGCAACCTAACCCACCCAACCTAAGAAACACGTGTCAAGGCCCTTGACACGTGTTGCTCGAACTTTCTTAGGTTCTACAACACGCCGGTTTCCTCACGATGTTTTCCTTCACCGTTTTGAGAGTACTGGCATAGTGCACACAAATTTTTCGACAGAAAAACTCGAGTGGATTTGAACCCTCGACCTTCGGATCGGAAGGCGGGGCCACTACCACTAGAGCACTAGTGCTCTCTCTCTTTTGTATGGAAAATTGATGAGACAACAACTCGTTAGATTGTTTCTACGTAACGTATTTTTGCTGTCTCATCTTTTCTCCATACAATAGGCGAAACGAGAACAATATTTCGTAGACGAAATAAAGTGGGACAGAAGTGCAAATAAAGTGTGACTTGCCCTCTTCTGGTCACATAGGTAGTTACGAGGTTAATAGGAATTTCAAAAAAATCGGTTTAGCAGTTTGGCCAAATTATAATTTTTGTTACCAAAGTAAAATGACGGGACTGTAATCTTTGACCTCTTATGAATGTAGTTAGACTATTTGGAGCCTGGCTGGTAAGTCAATATTTTGTAAGACATTCAGATCGGTCGTCCGTAGTTCTCGGGCCGACCGAGATTTTCAATGTCCCTTAAATACACATTGGCATTGCACAACCCCGCACTTTTTCTACGTATTCCGTACATCGTAGCTGTCGAGACTTCTACGATGAGTTCGTCGATGAATTACTCAAGGAAATCATCCATTCTCTCCGAAAAGAAGCAATAAAATAAAATTGCAAAATGATCCGAGATGAGCCGAGAATTAGGCTCCTGGCCACATGGTTAAGAGGTCAATCTAACATTTCCTATGTATAAGCAAGAAATAAAACAAAATTTGATTTAAACCACGTATATTAGTATATATCACACAACCTAGTTATAATCGACATAACATTAAGTACATAAAGAATAAATACTTTAGGTATAATTATCTACCACCGTCATTCATATTCAAAGATGTTGGGACTTGTGTCTGACTACAATTAGCGTTAGACATGTGATCTGAACATTTTATTTTAAACACCGTACCCCATCCATAACACCATAAAAAAGAATAATAAATAAAAAATATAATAAAAAATCCATCCAAAATCCTCCCAAAACAATATTGTCCACCATCTTCCATTACATTTCTTACATAGCTTGCCTGGTAGATAATACTAGCATTAAGCCTTTCTTTTCTATAAATTGTGTGCATTTTTTAGCAGACCCGTGCTTACTTTGTTGGGCGGTGACTACCACAAAAGTATTTTCATTCTGTGACATACAATATAATTGATAAAAGAGATGTTTCTTATTGCGGTAGGTCTATGTACACTTGTACAAAAAATGCGATTAATAATGAAGATTACAACAAAAATACTAAATTCACATTTATAAACAAGGACGTTGTACAAAAATGTTAAATAGTGGTTGATTTTTTGTAGTGGCAAAAGGCGCCGCCATGACAGTTTTACCGCAGTGACTTTTTTTTTTTTTTTTTTTTTATAACTGATAGCTAAGCATTTGGCTGCCATCACACCTGATGGAAAGTGAGGATGCAGCCTAAGATGGAGCATGCTTAGCCATAATCCACCTGTTCACTCTTGTCTTGAAAATTCCCAAATTAAAGCGTTCCGGAAATACTGACGCCGGTAGAGAGTTCCACTCTTTAGCAGTTCGTACTATAAAAGTGGAATCAAAACGCTTTGTACGCGAGTGTACACTCAAATAAGTGTCAGTGTCACGCTAATTGACAGTGTTAGTTCTCAAAATGACGCTTCTACTACTTCCCGTCATGTCCATGTCATGTCGGTCCACCATGTTTTTGGTACGTTTGGTTGTTGTCCTAATAAAATCTCTATGCATAGTGGCGGAATGAAAATGTTCGTCCATTTTCAACTTGATTTGTTCAACGTAATCACGATCACATACTTTTGAAACTAAATAGACAGAATACACCGATAAGTTAACGTCACAAATTATACCAAAATGTGTTCATGATCAAGGCACTGGTGCAAGCGTAAACCGACTCTAAGGTGACGAACATTTTCATACCGCGACTGTACAAGTAAACGAAGTAAAATTAGAGAACAATAACGATTTTAAACCGAATGCTGAGCTGTATTTAAGACCGTGTTCCCAACATCGAGATTCAAAGTCGAACAAAGGTCAAAGATGTTGGGAATCGCATAACGGAACTGAGCCCGAAGTCCCAGTGCATCTACAACATTTCGTTACCAAATGTTGTTTTCGTTTTGCCTATTTGTCTCTGTCTATTGTATGGAGAAAAGATGAGACAACAACTCTAACTACGTAACGTATTTTTGCCGTCTCATATTTTCTCCATACAATAGATAGAGACAAATAGGTGAAACGAAAACAACATTTGGTAACGAAATGTGGTTGCCAAACTCCGACTTCGGGTACTGGACACCTGGCAAGGCGAGGTGATGACAGGTGGAGTAAGGCGATGACTGAATGCGTCCAACAACTGGCTATAGAAGCGTTGGTCGCCCTGCGGCAAGATGGGCAGACGATGTGGTTAACATCGCAGGCAAGACCTGGATGAGATTGGTACAAGACCGGCAACAGTGGCACATACAGAGAGAGGCCTATACCCAGCAGTGGGTGAAGTCCGGCTGTGGATGATGATGATTTAAGATTGGTGTACACATACCTAGCGCGGGCTCTATAGCTTCACGAAACATCTCATTTTCTTTATTTTGACACTACTGGCAGTGGTTAGTTTAAAGTTAAAATTTTAAGCAGATTATTTTTATAATATCAATGCATGCAGATACATACATTTTGTATAAACTTATAGGCATTTTCTTGGTATTCTAACAACTAGTGCACGCCTGGGCACTTGACTGGAAGATTTTAATTAACAAATCTATATAACTAATCGAAATAATGTGTATATTCCGACTGGCCTCTCAGCTCAGTTGGTAGTAGCTCTGCCTTCTGCGCCGTTGGTTAAATTACGTGAATTGGTTGGTACATAAATAAAAAAAAGTCGGTTGTCTGTAAAGTCGGTTTACTGGCGATAGTTAAACGTGACGTCATACAGCTGTCCACGCGGACGCATCGCTCACTCAAGTAGGAGAGAGACAGATGTCGAACGCTGCCGAACGCGGAGGCCGTGCGTGCCTCTTTGTCGCTCGTTCCGCGCTCTCGCTTGCACTTCAAGCCGCGCAATGGAACGCCTCAGAGCGAGGTAACGCCGCATGACGTCATGTTTTACGTGCTTGCAGCCGGCTCCATCGAATTATAAGACGTTGTCACGTCAAAAACGAATTAAAACAAAACTTATCTTTGACAAGGAACGATTGCAACAAGACTGAATGTTGATGTAATAAACATGAAATAGCGAATAGGAACTTCGCTTTGTAAAACTAGTATTACAACAAATAGCGGTCAAAAAATGGTAACAAGATATGTGATCGCTCTTCCTTGTTAGTATCAAACTGCAGTCTGCCCGCGACCACGGCTGTTGTAACACGATCGAAACTTACAATAACAGTAATTGCGCTCATGCCCGTTTCTTACATATTATTATACTAATTTAATATAAAATTATCAACAGACAAAATGTTTACTAATTAAAGTTTTAACACCATAACAGAGATTCTCAATTTAAATATTATTTTAACAGTTATTATAAATAGTAACAGGAATGCAATAATTTATTTAATATATTTTAATAAAAATCCATAGAATATGAACAGTATTAGACTATAGTTTTAGAAAATACGTGTTTGGTCGAATTAAAGAAGGTTTGGGTACATGGTTAATAGTGGTTTTAAGGTTGTTCGATTTCCATACAAACAGATTTTCACAATAATAAATAAATATTATAGACGATCAACATAACACCATCTAGCCCCAAACTAAGCAGAGCTTGTACTATGGGAACCAGGTAGCTGATATAATACAGATATATTTTTTTGTAAATACATACTTAGCATACAATATAACACCCAGACAGAAAACAAACATCTGTGTTCACAACACAAATATTTGTTCTCGGTGAGGATCGAACCCACGACCTACGGCTCAGTAGGCAGAGCTACCACCAACTGAGCTGAGAGGCCAGTACAATTTATGCGACTTATTGCGAATTTAGGCGACTAGCTGCGCTCTGCGGTTTTACCCGCGATTAATATATATGTACTTTTCCTCAATATCTATGTTAGCTTTATCCTTTGTAGCAACTGGATGGTAAAAAACCCTTTAAAAAACACGGTTCTTGTATCCCATAGAAACCATGCATTTTTCCGGGATACAAAATGGTTTGTCATTTTCTGAACCCTTAACCCCCTTTCTTTCTTTTTATTGGTATTTATTTCCAGCATTGCAAAATTTCTTCAACAAAATAAAGTTTGCCGTAAATAAAGACTAATTTATAAGCCAATCACATTTATTTCAATGTACAATTATACTCGCATCGCCCATAAATGGTAAAATTAATTTGTATAGAAATCGTACCACCTTAAGGTTGTTCGATTCCGATACAAACTGAATTTACACAACTATGGGCAAACAAATTATAAATGTACACTGAAATAGCTGTAATAGAATTTTACAGTGGTCTTTATTGCCGGCCAGTTATATAAAGTTTGAGAAAACTCTAGGATAACAGAAATATTAATAAAAAACCAAAAAAGTAATTTTTTCGTCATTCTTTCTAACGGGTACTCGGCATTGAATAAGTAAATGAGCTTAAAACATATGTCTCAAAATAGTCGTAAAAGTATGTTAGTTCTTTTTCTGAAGCCCCGACTGCCACGACCAACGGCTACCACTCCAACTTTATATACTCGTAACTGGCCGGTAATAAGGACCACTGTAAAAGCCTATTACAGCTATTTCAGTGTACATTAATACTTTATTCGCCCATAGTTGTGTAAATTAAGTTTGTATGGAAATCGTACCCCCTTAAGCTTTTTGGTTAAATACATGATTGTTAAAATATCGTCAATTGAATAAATGCTATTTGAATATGCATTGTTTTGTTTTAAAGTTATAAAGCTAAGTAATTAGCAGCGTCTCGTGTCCATTTCCAGCTTATATCTGTAAATAAGAAAAATACTTATTAGTTTTAACTCAAAAGTAGACAGCGAAACACATTTTATAGTTGAAATCACGAATTAGTGTCACGGAGAACACCATCTATTGAACTTCTACGTAAACACTCGACACAAAAGTTCCGGAGATTTTCATGAAAATTATTATACAGAAGGTTTTGGGGGCGATTAATTGATTAATATGGCTGGGATAATTTTTTAGAAAATCTTTTTTTATTGTTTTTAATAATCAACTTTATCTATTAATCAACTTATACATAAGCTTATTTTAGCTATTCCAGCAGGTGGCGCTGTTAGTAAGATCGAAAAATATTATAAAAAACCGAGCAAAGCTCGGGCATACCAGCTCGTTTTATTTACACAAAGAAACTTACAATTACAAATATTTACAAAATACACAAGAAACACTTGAGCTATCTGCAGACCGTTCCAAATTCTTTCCACCAAATTCCAAAGTTCGATCTAGAGATAGTTCAACTGATAAATAATTATAGACAACACTTTTTTTTATAACGCTTTTATTAGCTTCACCTGTATGTATGTATGTATGTATGTATGTAACCGACCCCTTTGAGCTCGATTTTGTCCTACTTTGAACGATCAGATTTGATTCAAACTTTGCACACCTGTCAAAGGTCGTTGACAATGCAATAATATGAAAAAAAAAAATAAAAAAAATGAAAAGAAAAAAAAAAAATTAAAAAAAAACCTACTTTGAACGATCAGATTTGATTCAAACTTTGCACACCTGTAAAATGTCGATGACAATGCAATAATATAAAAAAAAATATATGAAAAAAAAATATGAAAAAAAAAAAAAAACTAAAAAGTAAAAAATAAATTATAGTTTAAAAAACTAAAAAAAACGCTTTTATAACAAATTGAACTAAAAAGTTAAAAATAAAACTGTAAAAATCAATTGAAAATTTATATTATTGTACAAAAAGCGTGGGGGGCTTGATTTTGATTGTTGTAAATATTTTATCAATAGTTTATTATATCTGAAGTTATTATAAAAAGCACCCCACGCTTTTTGTAAATAATATAAATTTTCAATTGATTTTTACAGTTTTATTTTTAACTTTTTAGTTCAATTTGTTATAAAAGCGTTTTTTTTAGTTTTTTAAACTATAATTTATTTAAGTTACACCGAAATTGTTACTTTCATAAAAAATACTGGTTACATAAAATCCCACTCTAAAATTATTGTTACTTTTCAAAAAAGTACCTAATTACTAAATTAATGAGGTACACCGAAATTGTTACTTTTATAAAAAAATACTGGTAACATAAAATCCCAATCTAAAATCATTGTTACATTTAAAAAAAGTAATTATTAATGAGGTAACCGAAATTGTTACGTACGTGACGAGCGTAGCGAGCCGCAGTATTTTTGTTAATTACCAAAAAAGTAGTACCATAGGTCAAAACAGTCCTAAGACCTTTTAACATTATGTTGGTCCTAGAACATCGAGCCAAAGGGCGCTCGGTGACAGATCTGCTCCCATGCTATCCTAGTAGTACTTTGTGTGTCTCGTGGGGGTGCGTAACTGCGTACTACCACCATGCCTATTCCTGCCGTGAAGCAGCATCGCTGTGTTTCGGTTTGAAGGGTGTGGGTGCCTTTGAAATTACTGACACGTGACATGAGGCTGAACATCTGTATGCCTCAAGTTGATGGACGCAGGGCAGTGCATCGTAGGGCACGGTCCCTGCGAGGCAATAGAGGCTTGGTTATAGGCGATGATATGAATGTTTTCATCATCATCATCAGCCTATATCAGTCCACTGCTGGACGTAGGTCTCTCCCAAGACGTGCCACTGAGCCCGGTCTTCGGCTCTTCTCCTCCAGTGCTTGCTACATTCCGTAGATCGTCGCCCCATCTAGCCGGAGGGCGGCCTACACTACGCTTAGCTAAACGCGGTCTCCACGGTGAATGTTTTATCCTCCGAATAACTCTTAGTTTTCCTTTAGTGTTGTAGTAAACACTATAAAATTAATAAACAATGAGGGTACTGTAGTATAAGTATAACTCACATGTCAGTAGAGGAACAGCTCCGGGAAGTACTTGGTGTAAGGCGGCACGTGGTTCTGATGGGAGTTAGCGGAACCACCCACCCCCACCCCCACCAGCGGAGAGGAGCCGATGCAGCTGAATATCTCCTCCAACTTGTCCTTTATCTCCACCTGGACACACAACCATCAAGTGAATGCTTATGCCACGCATATGACGATGATACGATGGAACCAGATAGGTTATGAAAACAAAACGACTGCTCACCGCCGATGAGTCTTTGCGACTGTTAATTCAATAAAACGAAAGCGCTTGCTATGCTAATCCCTTGTTTTTTTGTTGTAGCCGTTCCGCCTCGCTCGGCCGCCTCTAGTGAGGCTGGTGGTTCGGCCGCTGTTACCTTAGGTTGTGTGAGGGTGAGCAGATGGTCGAAGGGCGCGGTGCGGAAGGCGTTGTTGAGGGTAGCGCGGCGTCTCTCCGCGTCGCGCCGCTCCGCCTCGCTCGGCCGCCTCTAGTGAGGCTGGTGGTTCGGCCGCTGTTACCTTAGGTTGTGTGAGGGTGAGCAGATGGTCGAAGGGCGCGGTGCGGAAGGCGTTGTTGAGGGTAGCGCGGCGTCTCTCCGCGTCGCGCCGCTCCGCCTCGCTCGGCCGCCTCTAGTGAGGCTGGTGGTTCGGCCGCTGTTACCTTAGGTTGTGTGAGGGTGAGCAGATGGTCGAAGGGCGCGGTGCGGAAGGCGTTGTTGAGGGTAGCGCGGCGTCTCTCCGCGTCGCGCCGCTCCGCCTCGCTCGGCCGCCTCTAGTGAGGCTGGTGGTTCGGCCGCTGTTACCTTAGGTTGTGTGAGGGTGAGCAGATGGTCGAAGGGCGCGGTGCGGAAGGCGTTGTTGAGGGTAGCGCGGCGTCTCTCCGCGTCGCGCCGCTCCGCCTCGCTCGGCCGCCTCTAGTGAGGCTGGTGGTTCGGCCGCTGTTACCTTAGGTTGTGTGAGGGTGAGCAGATGGTCGAAGGGCGCGGTGCGGAAGGCGTTGTTGAGGGTAGCGCGGCGTCTCTCCGCGTCGCGCCGCTCCGCCTCGCTCGGCCGCCTCTAGTGAGGCTGGTGGTTCGGCCGCTGTTACCTTAGGTTGTGTGAGGGTGAGCAGATGGTCGAAGGGCGCGGTGCGGAAGGCGTTGTTGAGGGTAGCGCGGCGTCTCTCCGCGTCGCGCCGCTCCGCCTCGCTCGGCCCGCCCGCCGCGCGGCGCAACGCCTCCAGGCTTATACTCTCCACTTGCAACTCGTGCTGGAATATATACAATACTAGTGGAATCCTGCGCAACTTCAACTTCAACCCCCGCTGCAGACTTTTAGGGGTTGAGATTCGGGAATTCCTTTCATAGTGCACTCCTACCCTAAACCAGGAATCTACCCTCCAAATTTCATACTCCTAAGACCATTAGTTTAGGCTGCGCGTTGATTGTCAGTCAGTCAGTAACGAAAGAGTTTTAGATATTTAGATATTCCGGTATTCTGCTCTTAAAACACATATTGATGCCAGGGAAAACTCACAAGATGCGATTAGCGTATTCTGCGATTTGCCAAAGCTTTTGACTGTGTAAATCATGCTACGTTAATATTTAAACTTAAACTTTACGGCATTCTAAATCGCTCTAATGACCTCATACAATCATACTTGACTGATAAAGGTCTTAAAGTTGATGTGGGCAGCGAGAGATCTTCTGAATCAGTTATTGACATGAGGGATACCACAAGGTTCGATATTACGTCCTTCTTTGTTTCTAATGTACGTAAGTGACCTCCTTCGTTTGATAAAAATACATTTAAACATTTAGGCTCCCGAACCGAGCCTACACTGATATAAATCGAAAGATTTAGTCTATCAGCTCGAACATAGTTCTTATGTGTAAGTCAGTATCACATGGACCCTGTATGGGGTAAAGCAACATCTACCTCCATGTTGCTTTATATATAGACTAAATCTTACAATTGCCGAAGTTTTTAGGTTATAGTATATAGGTATTTAGATGATATAATAGCATTGTTTTATGAATCAAATCGGGCTGTTTCTATGTACCCGTAGTTGGCGTTACCTTATATTGAGTTATTATATTTCCTTAAGTGTAGTAAACACTGTAAAATCAATACCTAAATTATTGTTTTTATGAGGTCTACTGCACGCAGAACTACTAGTAAAATACACGTTAGGAAGATACCGAGTTCCGCTCCGATTTCCTGTCCTTCCTCATATCATGAGAGCTGAAACTCCTTAAGTCCTCGTGACTCCAGTGCCAGAACTTATTGTCATCTCTCTAGGGAGGGAAAGGATGTTACTATTGGTGGAAGGGATTTAATGTTACTACTGGTGGGAAGAAGTTAAATGTTACTATTTGTGGGAAGGAGTAGAATGTTATTATTAGTGGAAGGGGTTTAATGTTAATACTGGTGGGAAGAAGTTAAATGTTACTATTTGTAGAAAAAAGTTGAATGTTACTACTGGTGGAAGGAGTATGGTAACATTTTTTTCTGTGGTGACTTCATTTATATTTTTTTAGGGTTCCGTACCCAAAGGGTAAAACGGGACTCTATTGCTAAGACTCCGCTGTCTGTCTGTCTGTTTGACACCAGGCTGTATCTCATGAATCGTGACGGTTAGACAATTGAATTTTTCACAAATTATGTATTTCGGTTGCCGCTTTAACAACAAATACAGAATAAAATAAATATTTATGTCATAATTATCTGCAGGACATGACATGATTTTAATGCCCTTTTTATAGATAATGGTACGGAACCCTTCGTGCGCAAGGCCTACTCACACTTTTTTTTTATTTCACTATGTTACTAGACTACTTAAAGATTATTGACCAACTGCCATACTTATAAACGCAATTTAAATTTAATCATTGCTTAAAGTTAGCCCTGTCACTGTTTGTCATTACCCAGTGGTAAGAGATGGCAATAGTTTAAGCACTATAACTTTTGAAACTATCACGGTTTTTAACACTATTTTTATGAAACAACGGGATAATTACCATGACAAAATTTAATCATGGTAAATATCCCGTTGTTTCATAAAAACAGTTTAAGCACTGTTTATCTTTTGACATATTTTTATAAGTAAGACCATAAAATTGTAGTTAAATTTGCAAGTATAAACTACTGAAGTGAAATGAAATATTATTGAAGTAATTTACATAGATTCCAAAATGTTGCATAGAAGGGCGATGATTATAGTTATACTTCTCAATGAACATCCTGTACTCTTCGTCCAGGTCGTCGTACTGAGTTTGCTGAGTGGTGGAGAAAGGAAAGGGTTCAAGAAACTAGTGTATAAGGTAAACTAGCAGTTGGTGCCCGAGCTTCGCTCGGTATTTTTTTTTGGTAAACTGCTGTTGTGAATTATATTTAAATACGAATTACTTACATACTGATTAAATATTAATATTTTTCGATCTTAAAAAAATAAAAACCTTTTTCGATATTACCGACATAATAATAAACTCCACTACTAGTCAATAGATGGCGTTCTCTGTCCCACTAACTCAATAATAACACAGACTTAATCAACAGATGGCGCTAGGAGTTGATTTTATGATAAAGTTGATTATTTAATTTACGATTAAGGGGACATTTTCTAAAAATTTATCCTACCTAGATCGTTTTATCGTCCCCGAAAACCCCTGTATACTTAATTTCATGAAAATCGTTGGCTCAGTTTCCGAGATCCTAAATATATATATATATATATATACAAGATTTTCTCGTTTAAAGGTATAAGATAATAATTACGATGGCCATTTAATTCACACTAGCTGTGCCCGCGTGAATATATTTGTTCCCTGATTTAAATGATTTAGTATAACTTACCCGAGTAACGCCAGGGGAACTATTGGCGCTGTCCATCTCAGTAGTGGGTCCCGCGGTAATGTCTGCCAGACTGTCTCTGCCTTGAGTAGCGCCTGGAATAAACATATATTTGTTTAAGTAAGGTATGCTTATAGCTAAGGAATACGGGGTATTTATTTAAAAAATAAAGGGTTAAAAAACATGGTCATTTACGTTTTTGATTAGTCCCCGGTCAGTCATATAACCCGGTTATGAACTAAGAACTGAATGACATAACTTTTTAATTAGTTCGTAACCCGAACTAATAGTACTACTCAGGTCAACTACTAGTACTAGTCAGGTCAACTACTAGTACTAGTCAGGTCAACTACTAGTACTACTCAGGTCAACTACTAGTACTAGTCAGGTCAACTACTAGTACTAGTCAGGTCAACTACTAGTACTAGTCAGGTCAACTACTAGTACTTGATACTACTAGTTAAACACGGTTAGGAATTAAAAAAAAAAATACTTCTACGTAGCTGTTTACAAGACTCGGTTACGTACTAAAGGGATTGCAAACATAAATCTCGTGTAGAAAATATGCATATAAACTTTTAAGTATTTACTATGTATGAACATACATTATTAAGATGATAACTAAACTCTAGAAATAATATGAAAATAAAATGTAAAAAGCCAGTTCTAACATTGAACAGAATTCGAAGTCAGAGTTTTGCTACCACATTTCGTTACCAAATGTTGTTTTCGTTTCGCCTTTTTGTCTCTCTCTATTGCATGGAGAAAATATGAGACAGCAATAATACGTTACGTAGTTAGAGTTGTTGTCTCATCTTTTCTCCATACAATAGACGGAGACAAATAGGCGAAACGAAAACAACATTTGGTAACGAAATGTGGTAGCAAAACTGCGACTTCGGGTTCTGATCTGAAAATATTTGGTTCCTTTTGAGTCGCAACAGGTCTATTCGTCTCAACTCTAGTCTGCATGGATGTATGTATGTATGGAGGGTGGTGGATGGGGGATGGGGGATGGGGGATGCGGGTTGACTCACCGATGTGCATGGAGTATGTCGCGGACACGGTACCTGCTTCGAGCCAGCTGTGGCGATGCGGCGCGGCGGGCCCGCACGCGTAGGGCGCCGCGGCATTCAAGCGGCCCGCTTCTACACCACTGCTCTTTAGGCACTCGCATACTGCCATCTGGAACACAATGACACGACGCTGTCAATAGGCATGATGACAGTAATCAAGTATCGCCAAAATATTTATCTGATCTAATGAAAAAGGATTCAAAGATTTTGATATAATTATGTATTTATTCTCTTATTAATGTAATAAATTAATAATTTATTTGATAAAATAAATCTACAAAATACAACAATCCGCCATGATGGCTCAAACACCGGTCAGAGCGAATTACGTCACGTTCTCGTAAACGTCATTCCGATTTAGTACAAAAGCACCAATGTTTACTGTTGATATACTTGACCGTGACGTAATAACAGACGCCATGACACCAGCGAGCGTTTTGGCGTGAATTTGAAAATTTAAATTTAAATGTACTTTTATTGCACAAAAACCATAATTTTCTACAGAAATATGATATATTTTAGACATAATAGATACTTCTGAATATGATAGAAGGGTTTTGAAAATTAGTCGTCAGGCCTATTACTTTCTCAGTACCCAAAGTCCCAGTGCATTTACTGCCTTCACAGCTCAGTTGGTAGTAGCTCTGCCTTCTGCGCTGGAGGGCGTGGGTTCGATCCCCACCGAGAACAAATATTTGTGTGGTGAACACAGACGTTTGTTCTCTGTCTGGGTGTTATATTGTATTCTAAGTATGTATTTACAAAAAAAAAATTATATAAGTAGTATATCAGCTATCTGGTTCCCATAGTACAAGCTCTGCTTAGTTTGGGGCCAGATAGTGCTGTGTGGATTGTCCGCATTATTTATTATTACTATTTACAACATTTCGTTACCAAATGTTGTTTTCGTTTCGCCTACGTGTCTCTCTCTTTTGCATGGAAAAATTATGAGACAACAACTCTGACTACGTAACGTATTTTTGCTGTCTCATCTTCTCAGATCGCGGGAAGTCGGTGGATGGAAAGGGCTCAGAATCGTTCTTCCTGGAAATGTGTAGGGGAGGCCTATGTCCAGCCGTGGACTTCTTCAGGCATCTTCATCATCAGATGATGATGATGATGAAGATGATGATGATGACATGTGGTGTTTACCTGATCGATCATCAAGTAAGGCAGCTTGGAAGGCATGTTGGTAGGACTGAGTTGAGGGTAGTCTTCTAATAGCGGCGGCAACAAGTGCGCCGCCTCTTCACGCCGCGCTGACACTATCTGTAACCAAATTACATCTAAATAAGCTTAGCTTAATGACAAAGAAAGCAAAGGAGGGGAAAATCCCGTCGAGGGGTTCTTAGTAAATTTTTATAAAAATATAGATATAAGTTATTTAAAATAACTATGTTAATTAGGGAATAATAAAGGCTTTTTATTTTTAAAAGGACAAATATTTTATAATGACAAATAAAATAAACCTTTGGGAATATTAGGTAGATATTACAAACCAATGCATTTTTCTTTGAAAAATCATTTTTCAAAAGACACTTTTGAAAGTTAACATTTTTAACACTTTTGGGAGTGGTAATACAGGTCAGTGAAGCAAAATTATGAAAAATTTAGCAACTTATAAAAAATAGATCACCATGGTTCTAAAAAAACTGTTATATGACTAGAATTTTTGGGGAAGTAGACATTATGGGAACATAGGAATCTTAGAAAGTTTTAGGAAAGAATCTATGTCTAAAATAAACATGAATACTTAGAATATAATAGAATAGAACAAAACTTTTAGTACACTAAAATAAAAAGGTTCAACATGAACTAAATAATTCTTGAAAATATTGGTTTATGTAACTAATTATTATCAATTCAGTACTAGTAACACCATCTAGTGTTAGAACTTAATTCACTCATATCTGTATCTAATTAGCATAAATAAAACAGTCGTAAGAAATCCGGCCGTGTTTTATTAGAAAAAACTTGAGGTATAATAGGCGGTCTTATCACTAAAAGCTTCCTCCATACAACCTAGATGTTACCTTATCGAAGTAGTCGGCCAGTCGAGGCATGGGAGTGACGATAGGCACCAGACACGCGAGGGATATAGTCACGGCTTGCAAGTAGCACTGCGCAGACATTGACAGCACTGGGTTTGACAGCCCTGACTGCTGGATACTGTAAAATAAGAGTATTTTATTTATTTTTAACCGACTTCCAATCAAAAAGGAGGAGGTTCTCAATTCGGTTGTATTTTATTTTTTATTTTTAGTGTTTGTTACCGCATAACTTCGTCATTTGTGAGCCGATTTGAAAAAATATTTTTTTATCTGAAAGGTACTGCTTCCAGATTGGTCCCATTTTAATTTTATTAAAATCGGTGTTGCCATTTTTTTTTAAATATTTTTTTAATGTTTGTAACTGCATGCCTCCGTCATTTATGAACCGATTTAGAAAATTATTTTTTTATTTGGAAGATTATTCTTACGTCCAGATTGTCTCAAACAAATTTGATTAAAATCGGTTTAGCCGTTTGACAATGAAGTCGGTTTCTCAAGTTTTTTAAACTTATAATTATATTATATTTTATTTGGAAAACAAACAGTAATACAAACTAGGCAATGACATAAATATCTAATTACCAATTGAATGTTTTCGAGCATAAAACTAGAAAAATATTACTATTAATCCACTAATCTAATTTATGTAAGTTAAGTTGCAAAGTGAATAAGGTGACACAACAATAATACAACAAAAATAAAAACTTGCTACTTAAATCTTGTTAATTTACATAGATTAGATAAGTGAATTAATACTAAATATTTTTTCTAGTTTTATGTCTAACAATGGAATTCCGCAAAGTCACCTGAATCAATTAAGTATTTAAGAGAATCAAAAACAGAAGTAAGTATGGGCATGAGTAATCAACAGTTGCCCTGGTGTTATATATATAATTCATATACATTAGATACAAGGCCCGTTGACTTTTAAGAGAATTACATAAAGGCGTAACACAGGGCACGATGCTTGGCCTGACTCTGTTTTTAATTTATAGCCCGAAGAAGTTTTTTGTTTTTTAGGGAACAAGCATATGGGCCGCTTGATGTAAAGTGGTAACCATCGCCTATAACGAAGCATTGCCTCGTAGGTCACGTCAGGAACGTGCCCTACGAGGGTAGTTGCAGTAGTGACTTACGCAAGGATAAGTTGCAGTATATCGCAGACAGTCTCTTCAGAGCCGAGCTCGATGATTAGAAGCGCTAGCGTTGTGTAGATAGCTTCTATATTGTCTACCGTGTTTGATTCCAGTTGCAAACCTGACAGAAAAAAAAATAATTAAAAACTTGACAAACCGACTTCATATTTATCCGATTACACGGGTATTTATCGCGTATATTACCTTATTTTATATATTTCCCGACGTTTCTCTGCATCATGGAATCCCATCATCGGGAGATGTATGCGTCGCGATACCACAGTGCGTAGATACTAACAGTGTTGTGTGTCTTAGTGCGTGCACGGACATTATGGACAAAGAAGATCAAGTGAGGGTAGTAAGTGATGCTGCCTCCACTTCTCTACGACAGTAGCACTCATGTCAATGCTCCAGTCAGCCCGCGACCACGGTTATTGCAACATAGCCGAAACGTCGGGAAATAAATAAAATAAGGTAATTATACGCGATAAATACCCGTGTAATAGTTTAAATATGTTTTATAAAGTGTGGTAAAGTGGGTTATGGACAGGAAGTAGATGATTTAATAATGTTACCGTCATATAAGGAGCTGAATATAGCATATCCATGTTTGCTGACGAAGATCAGATCCTGACGGGAACACTTCTCGATGGACAAGCCCAGTTCCGCGTAGTCAACACTGAAACAAAAAACAATTTCAAATACTTTCTAGTTCAATAAATATAATAAAAGTAGTTTCAATAAATAAATTAATAAATAAATGAGTTACTTTTTAGCTTTATGGTAAAGAAAGCGAATTGATTTGCTATTTTTACGAAAAATTCAAGAAAACTGATGGATCAAAACTTTCAAAATGTAAGTTCAATCAGAAAAATAACTGACGGGGTGAGCGAAGCGAGTTAAGTTAAGTTTAAACAACTAGACATATGATCCACCTGATGTTAAATGGTAACCATTGCTTAGAGCAAAGTTTTGCCTTGTAGGGTCACCCACGTCAGGAACGTGCCCTACGACGTACTGCCCTGCGTCCATCAACTTGAAGAATACAGATGTTCAGCCTCACGTGCCAGTATTATCTGTATAATAGTAGTATTATCGTGGTCTGCCCGCGACCACGGCTGTTGTAACACGGTCGAAACGTCAGGAAATAATAAAGATAGTTGCGATAAATACCCGTTTATTCTATGTAATGTAATGAATTGAATAGATATCTCACGTGGGTATAGCCAGATGCATAGCGTTTCCGTTCCGGTCGAGCAGCGTGTGCAGTATCCGCTGCAGCAGCACGCGCGACGTGGGCTCGCCGGCCGAGCTCATCCGCAGCAAGGCGTCCAGGAACGCGCCCGGGAACGCCTTGCTGAACTCCGTGCTTTTGTATGTTGTACCCACCTGGGGATAAACATACAGTTTTATATTCTTGTCTACCTTTTCTACTGTTTTTTTCCCCTCCATGTTGCATATCCGTGGGACGCCCTGTATAACACCCAGACATAGAACAAACATCTGCGTTCATCACACAAATATTTGTTTTCGGTGGGGATCAAACCCACGATTTACGGCGCAGAAGGCAGAGCTACTACCGACTGAACTGAGAGACCAGTCAAGTCATGTTTAAAAAGAAAAAAAACCGCAGAAATAGGCATGGTGTAGAACTGGATAAAACACACCGGAAGAGACACACACAAAGAGGTTTACTACTACTAATTGTCTAATGTAGTAGAGTCTGTTCAGAAAGAGAGTCGTCGTAGGATTGGAGGGCGCTGCTGTGCTTAATTACCTTTTTTGTTTAGTGGGCAATACAATAGCGCGTCTGTTGCGTTTTGATCCTATCACAACTAGTGTACTATTCCTTTATTTAATTTTTATGATGCAAAATGCTGACAGAAAGAAAGGGATGAGCTGCCATATAAAAATCGAAGCGTTAGTTCACAATTTGGCCACGACGGTTCTCTTTCTGAACATACTCTAGTAATGTGTCTAGTGTAGTACCATCATTTGATTGCAACAGAATTAAACAATCATCCTGGTCACGGCACCAAATTGTAACCCGTAAAAATACAATATCTCACCTTAAGTAAAGATTTGAGCAGTATTCCTTGCAGCATAGTATCGGGGCGGGTGAGCTTGGTCCCGCGCTGAGTCGGTATCTTGTTCACTATGAACATCATTATATCTATCTTCTGGAAGTCGGGCAAATGGTCCGCGAACTCTCCCAATGCGTTTATTAGCGCTTCTTGGTAGAGTTTCTCGTCTGTTTCTTTCTGTAAGTGAAATAATAGATCTTTAAATAAATATATTTTTTTTTCTTGTTATTTAGTTTTTTAGGCATTTTTTAACTTTACAGATAAATAAACAAAACAAATAAGAAATGATTTTTTTTATTGAACGAATAGCGTTATTCTGTATATGGAAGAATTAGGCACAGCAGCAGGAGTTAGGTAGGTCCATGGGTTAAAATCCAGTCGTGTACCATTGAGTTTTCGGTCTGAAAATGTATGTGTAATAATTTACTTAAATGGTGAAAAAAACATCGTGAGGAAACCGGGATGTCGTAGAACCTAAATATAATCAGGTGCCCCGTCTGCTTGTCTGCCAATTAAGGCATAAAAAAAGTTCAAAAAACTAAAAGAGTCTCCTTGAGGCAGACTCAAATTCTTTCACCACACTGTACTGCCGGTCTACTCTTGAACGCGATTCCGATCACAATTTTAAGTTTTGACGGAATTTTGACAGAAATCCTATTGGTTTTCTGTCAGAATTCCGTCAAAACTTAAAATTGGGATCGAAATCGCTTTCAAAAGACCGGCTGGTTCGAAAAATATAGTAGAATTTATTTTTTTACGCCACTCCGGCCATACCTCCGTTCTTACCTCAGAATCTCGTGTGACGGAAGCCCTCAAATTAGTCAAAAGATTGTTTATAATCTCCAGAACTGACGGCCCTGCAACAAATAAAAATACAATCAAGAATTGCTGGTCAGGGTTAAAATGTTGGGTCTAAAATACGGCAGGAAATTACTTGTTACGTCAAGAAAATCTACGTCAAAATGAAAAGTGGAAGTATCGATATAATTAAATAAATAAATATTGCAATGCACACAACACTATCTAGCCCCAAACTAAGCAGAGCTTGTACTATGGGAACCAGATAGCTGATATAATACTTAAATACATTATAACACCCAGACAGAGAACAAACATCTATGTTAACCACACATATATTTTTTCTCGGTGGGGATCGAACCCACGACCTACGGCGCAGAAGGCAGAGCTACTACCCTAATGAGCTGAGAGGCCTGTCAAATATGACATGCAAAGTCTGTAAAATGCTACCCAAAGACACTATTTCTCGCGGACTCAGCTTGTATGTATATTGATACAGTTGTGGAGTGTTGGTCATCATCATTCTCTTGTCCTTGTCTCACTTTATGTAGGGTCGGCACAACAGGTTTTCGTTCTCTACTCTCCTCTATTAGCCGTCATTTCAGCAGCCACTCCTTTCTTACTCATGTCAACTTTCACACAATCCATCCATCTTTTCTTTGGCCTACCTCTACTTCTATAACCATCCACATTCATATTTAGCACTCTTCTCGTTACATGACATTCTTCCCTTCGCATGACATGCCCGTACCATGCTAATTGTGGAGTGTTGGTGTTTATGTTTATGTTGGTGGTGGTACAGACCGACGGTATCGGCGGCTGCCAGTGCCACGATGTTACTGAGAACGGTGGCTCGCGCCGCCCTCACGCGGGGCTGAACCCCACTCGCCGCTTCCAAATGCTGCATCAATGCTTCCACTACGCTGTACGAGTACGCCGCCTGGGGAATTCAACAAAAATCATCATCAAAAATTCATCCCCTATCTCGGAAAGTGTATTTTTGCTCTTCGATATCTAAGTGCAAAAGTCATTTTTATCTGGTAGAGGATAAAGTTAAATTGAATTTAGAACATCGTGTGCACTAAGTTTGTGAATTCTAAACATTGTTAAACCTATTTACTTCTACTTCCATGGTGCCGAAACTATCACACAAATTTTTTGAATTTGTTAAAAACTCAAACTAGAAATCTTCTTGGTGTGTTAATTTTATTTTAATTAACTTTACGCGCGCCATTTTCTATTTTGTATTCAGTCATTTCCTCGCTGAGGTGGGATAACAAGTTACGTGTTGCACTCGAGTGCAAAGATTTTTCACATTGTGCTCTTTAGATTCCCTCGCTAACTAGCTCAGTTACTAGCTACTCAGTTAATTAGCTCAAGACTCTTGTTTTTGAACCACTCGCTGCGTTCGTGATTCAATTTTAGAATCATACACTTACTCGTTCATCAAAATTAAACAGGCGGTTTAAAAGCAGCTTGCACTCTTGTATAACATACAATATTATTCAGTTGCATTATTTTTTAATATACATTGTTAGCTAAGAAGCTAAGTTTAAAAGTGGCATAGAATAGAAGCGAAGTGAAACTACAACAGCCATACTTATAAACGCAATTTAAATTTAAACATTGCTTAAAGTTAGCCCTGTATAAAATAGGCTTATATATAGTGTGTTACCTGAATAGAGAACATGATAATCTTGAACACGTGAACAGCGAAGTCGCTCGGGATCCACAAGTCATGCCGATCGAAATGACTGCAACAACACAAACCATAAATACATAAAATCACGCCTTATTCTCATGAGGGTAGGCAGAGATACCTCTCTCGCTTCATTCACTCTCATAACATCCTTCATACATTCTCATGGAGGTAGGCAGAGATACCTCTCTCGCTTCCTCTCGCTTCATTCACTCTCATAACATTCTTCATATATTCTTCATACATTCTCATGGGGGTAGGCAGAGATACCTCTTTCGCTTCATTCACTCTCATAACATTCTTCATACATTCTCATGGGGGTAGGCAGAGATACCTCTCTCGCTTCATTCACTCTCATAACATTCTTCATGGGGGTAGGCAGAGATACCTCTTTCGCTTCATTCACTCTCATAACATTCTTCATACATTCTCATTGGGGTAGGCAGAGATACCTCTCTCGCTTCCTCTCGCTTCATTCACTCTCATAACATTCTTCATACATTATCATGGGGGTAGGCAGACATACCTCTCTCGCTTCTTCTCGCTTCATTCACTCTCATAACATTCTTCATACAATCTCATGGGGGTAGGCAGAGATACCTCTCTCGCTTCATTCGTTCTCATAACATTCTCATGGGGGTAGGTAGATATACCTCTCTCGCTTCATTAGCTCTCATAACATTCTCATGGGGGTAGGTAGAGATACCTCTCTCGCTTCATTCACTCTCATAACATTCTTCATACATTGTCATGGGGGTAGGCAGAGATACCTCTCTCGCTTCATTCACTCTCATAACATTCTTCATACATTATCATGGGGGTAGGCAGAGATACCTCTCTCGCTTCATTAGCTCTCATAACATTCTCATGGGGGTAGGTAGAGATACCTCTCTCGCTTCATTCACTCTCATAACATTCTTCATACCGCCGGGTTAATTCAAAAACCAACTAACTCGGTGATTTTGGGAAATTGAGTTAAATATACCCACCGACTCAATTTTTTTTTCTCTTTCTACTGGTAAAACATACTAAGCCGTGCGATGCTTTATTTCGGAGATACTGAATGGTGAAACCAACTATCTAACCATTCCGTTTATATGCGAAACAAATATTCCTTGTTAATCGGAAAAATTATGTTTTGTGTCGAAGTCAAACAAGATACTTAAATTTAATCAGTTTTCAAATTAAAAAATACCTCCAAACTATACGGAATTTTGGGAAAGAAAAACGATCACATCCAATTATATGATTTAGTACTTAGAAACAACAGGAATTAGCGTTAACGTTGAATGATAATAGCTGTTACTAAAAGATAATAGCTATTACCTGCTGATTATTTATTATTACTTGACACAAAATCAAGAAGTAATTGTCAATAAATAGGTTTAGTAGGTTTTACTTCTATAATTTTGATCATGATCCCAACAAAATATTGAGAAGTAAAACCGATTAACTGCGTGTAGTTTGTTTAAATTCTGTACTTTCCAACCGCGCACGCGTCATAGTCTTCTAGTTTCTTCTTTTGTTACTCATCAAGATCCTGATTTACAGCTGTTAAATCCTCCTAATATTGATAAGGATAATGATTTAAGTGATGCGTCAACGATTTCAACAATTATTGTAATGGAAATTTTTAATAATGCTGTCGAAAGTACTGCATTACATGTATCGCATATTGTCGAAAATATTTTCATAAGGGCATAGAGAATGATAAAACCACGTAGTCGCTGGCGTGTGCCTGATCCAGCATCATGGAAAGGAAATGTGGCAAGAAAGCGCCGCGCTGATGGTTTACCTTATGTCACTAAAAAAGTTTGTCAAAAGCCTAAAGTTCCCAAGCCAGTCGATTGCACTAAGTGTCAATTTAAGTGCAATTCAAATTTTACAGATGAAGATCGTTCAAAGCTTTGTCGAAGCTATTCGAATCGAGATAATGCAGGTAAAAAGAACTTCATCTTGAGTTTGATCGAGGTGCAACCGATCAAAACTTTTTTATTAAACAGAAAGCGCTCAACTCCAAGAACAAACACTAAGAAATATTTTTTCTGTAAAAATGAACAGAAGTGTGCCAAAACTTTTTCTGTAAAACTTTTTGTATATCACCAGCGGTCATTACAGAAGCCGTAAGCAAACGAAACTCCGTGGGGGTATATGAAGCCACTTTTGATCCGCGCGGGCATAAAACACCTCCGAACAAAACACCCCCAGAAATTTTACTGGAAGTTCGACAGCACATCGAATCGTTCCCAACAATGGCAAGCCACTATGTCAGAAAAGACATACAGCGTAAATATTTGGACTGTAAACTTTCCATCAGAAAAATGTATGCACTTTATTTAGAGCAGTGTAAGGAAAAGGAAAGTACTGTAGTTTCGGAGGCTGTGTACCGCAAGATATTTTCCACTGAATACAACCTTGGATTCTTTGTCCCTAAAAAAGATCAATGCCTTTTATGCACAAAATATCAACGTTTGGTACCGGAAAACATAGGAAGCTTAGAAAATGAATACAAAGAGCACATTGCTCGAAAAGAAGCATGCAATAATGAAAAGAAAAAAAGACAAAGAAAGAGCGTGCGATGATAAGAAATTTAACTCGGCAACTTTTGACCTGCAAGCCATATTACAAATTCCAACAGACCAAGTTAGTCTTTTATATTATTGCCGCAAGTTGACGGTTTACAACTTGACCATTTACGAAAGTGCACCACCTAATGAAGCTTACTGCTTTGCGTGGTCGGAAGCAAATGGTAGAAAAGGAAGCGCGGAAATTGGATCCATTCTTTATATTTATTTGTCTCAATATGTACCGAAAGACGTCAACAAGGTAGCTTTTTTTTCTGACACATGCGGAGGCCAAAATAGAAATCAGTATGTGGCTTCACTCTTATTATGGGCGGTTCAAAAAATTGACAATTTAAATATAATCGAGCACAAGTTTTGGAATCTGGCCACTCGTTTATGGAGGTCGATTCAATGCACAGTAGCATAGAGTCAGCTCAGAAACACTCGAAGATCTACTCCATGTCTGAATGGCTTAACGTTTTCCGACGAGCTCGGTCTTCACGATCAAAAAAAACAAAACTATGCCGAAACCTTATAATACGAAAGAGCTAAAATATAATGATTTCTTGGATTAAAAATCTTTGACAGGCATCATAATGAAAAACAAAAATAAAAACACAGAAGGAGACAGAGTAAACTGGTTAAAGATAAAGAGAATGAAATACGAAAAGGGTCAAATGAAAATTTTGTATAATTATGACGTGTCTGAGAATTTCTTGGTTCTCGATCTTGAAATTCAGGAAACAAACGTAGAAGCTACTCCTACTGCCGGTCCCGGCATTCCCGCTCATCGCTACGGAACCAGACAAAAAAAAGCTGTAGCGAGTTCAGCAGCTGCAACTACAAATGCCATCGAGGATCCTACTAAAGCAAGCCTTCCAACCAAATTAAATCAGCTGTACAATGCACCTCTGCAAATGCAAAAAAATCCGACTTGCTAAAATTGTGCAAAAAAAGGAGTAATCCCCGAAGAATACCATGCTTGGTTTGAAAATTTAGCGACTGATAGTGCTAAACTAGACCGTGTGCCGGATGCTACTGTATCTGATGTATCTTCTGATGAAGAATAATCTTTTTAATTGTGTTTTTCATGCCTTTGTGTTCATTTTTCTTGAATAAATTTATTTTTCAATTTAGGTGTGTATGACGAAAATGCTTTGCTAAGGAACACCGCATAGGTTAGTGCAAAATTTCAACAAATATCGGAAAGTAAAACCAACTAAAATTTTATTTTTTTGCATTTTTCTCGAAACTAGCAGGATTATTATGAACAATACATTATTGTTCGATGTATATTATTGAATTATTAACTAGTTCGTTTCAGAGACCCGACAGTAGCGCTTAATTTAAAAAATAAAGCCTTTATTTTGTAGGGAGGTAAAAGCAACTAAATAAGGGGGTTTGGGGCACAAAATGCAACATTCTGTGAAACCTTGTTACTTTTCTATGAACTGCTATAAATAATCGCATACATGATGAAATTACAAATCAGAAGCTGTTCCTTATAATAACATAATTTAAAATAGTACATGAAATTTTTTGATACAAACTTTTAAAACGCCCTAGCACAAAATCATAATTTGGTCAGTTAGTTGGTTTTTGAATTAACCCGGCGATACATTCTCATGGGGGTAGGCAGAGATACCTCTCTCGCTTCATTCACTCTCATAACATTCTTCATACATTCTCATAGGGGTAGGCAGAGATACCTCTCTCGCTTCATTCACTCTCATAACATTCTTCATACATTCTCATGGGGGTAGGTAGAGATACCTCTCTCGCTTCATTAGCTCTCATAACATTCTCATGGGGGTAGGTAGAGATACCTCTCTCGCTTCATTCACTCTCATAACATTCTTCATACATTCTCATGGGGGTAGGCAGAGATACCTCTCTCGCTTCATTCACTCTCATAACATTCTTCATACATTCTCATGGGGGTAGGTAGAGATACCTCTCTCGCTTCATTAGCTCTCATAACATTCTCATGGGGGTAGGCAGAGATACCTCTCTCGCTTCATTCGCTCTCATAACATTCTTTTGGGGGTAGGTAGAGATACCTCTCTCGCTTCCTCTCGCTTCATTCACTCTCATAACATTCTTCATACATTATCATGGGGGTAGGCAGACATACCTCTCTCGCTTCTTCTCGCTTCATTCACTCTCATAACATTCTTCATACATTCTCATTGGGGTAGGCAGAGATACCTCTCTCGCTTCCTCTCGCTTCATTCACTCTCATAACATTCTTCATACATTATCATGGGGGTAGGCAGACATACCTCTCTCGCTTCTTCTCGCTTCATTCACTCTCATAACATTCTTCATACAATCTCATGGGGGTAGGCAGAGATACCTCTCTCGCTTCATTCGTTCTCATAACATTCTCATGGGGGTAGGTAGATATACCTCTCTCGCTTCATTAGCTCTCATAACATTCTCATGGGGGTAGGTAGAGATACCTCTCTCGCTTCATTCACTCTCATAACATTCTTCATACATTGTCATGGGGGTAGGCAGAGATACCTCTCTCGCTTCATTCACTCTCATAACATTCTTCATACATTATCATGGGGGTAGGCAGAGATACCTCTCTCGCTTCATTAGCTCTCATAACATTCTCATGGGGGTAGGTAGAGATACCTCTCTCGCTTCATTCACTCTCATAACATTCTTCATACATTCTCATGGGGGTAGGCAGAGATACCTCTCTCGCTTCATTCACTCTCATAACATTCTTCATACATTCTCATAGGGGTAGGCAGAGATACCTCTCTCGCTTCATTCACTCTCATAACATTCTTCATACATTCTCATGGGGGTAGGTAGAGATACCTCTCTCGCTTCATTAGCTCTCATAACATTCTCATGGGGGTAGGTAGAGATACCTCTCTCGCTTCATTCACTCTCATAACATTCTTCATACATTCTCATGGGGGTAGGCAGAGATACCTCTTTCGCTTCATTCACTCTCATAACATTCTTCATACATTCTCATGGGGGTAGGTAGAGATACCTCTCTCGCTTCATTAGCTCTCATAACATTCTCATGGGGGTAGGTAGAGATACCTCTCTCGCTTCATTCACTCTCATAACATTCTTCATACATTCTCATGGGGGTAGGCAGAGATACCTCTCTCGCTTCATTCACTCTCATAACATTCTTCATACATTCTCATGGGGGTAGGTAGAGATACCTCTCTCGCTTCATTAGCTCTCATAACATTCTCATGGGGGTAGGCAGAGATACCTCTCTCGCTTCATTCGCTCTCATAACATTCTTTTGGGGGTAGGTAGAGATACCTCTCTCGCTTCATTAGCTCTCATAACATTCTCATGGGGGTAGGCAGAGATACCTCTCTCGCTTCATTCGCTCTCATAACATTCTTATGGGGGTAGGCAGAGATACCTCTCTCGCTTCATTCGCTCTCATAACATTCTTATGGGGGTAGGTAGAGATACCTCTCTCGCTTCATTCGTTCTCATAACATTCTCATGGGGGTAGGTAGATATACCTCTCTCGCTTCATTAGCTCTCATAACATTCTCATGGGGGTAGGTAGAGATACCTCTCTCGCTTCATTCACTCTCATAACATTCTTCATACATTGTCATGGGGGTAGGCAGAGATACCTCTCTCGCTTCATTCACTCTCATAACATTCTTCATACATTATCATGGGGGTAGGCAGAGATACCTCTCTCGCTTCATTAGCTCTCATAACATTCTCATGGGGGTAGGTAGAGATACCTCTCTCGCTTCATTCACTCTCATAACATTCTTCATACATTCTCATGGGGGTAGGCAGAGATACCTCTCTCGCTTCATTCACTCTCATAACATTCTTCATACATTCTCATAGGGGTAGGCAGAGATACCTCTCTCGCTTCATTCACTCTCATAACATTCTTCATACATTCTCATGGGGGTAGGTAGAGATACCTCTCTCGCTTCATTAGCTCTCATAACATTCTCATGGGGGTAGGTAGAGATACCTCTCTCGCTTCATTCACTCTCATAACATTCTTCATACATTCTCATGGGGGTAGGCAGAGATACCTCTCTCGCTTCATTCACTCTCATAACATTCTTCATACATTCTCATGGGGGTAGGTAGAGATACCTCTCTCGCTTCATTAGCTCTCATAACATTCTCATGGGGGTAGGCAGAGATACCTCTCTCGCTTCATTCGCTCTCATAACATTCTTTTGGGGGTAGGTAGAGATACCTCTCTCGCTTCATTAGCTCTCATAACATTCTCATGGGGGTAGGCAGAGATACCTCTCTCGCTTCATTCGCTCTCATAACATTCTTATGGGGGTAGGCAGAGATACCTCTCTCGCTTCATTCGCTCTCATAACATTCTTATGGGGGTAGGTAGAGATACCTCTCTCGCTTCATTCACTCTCATAACATTCTTCATACATTCTCATGGGGGTAGGCAGAGATACCTCTCTCGCTTCATTCACTCTCATAACATTCTTCATACATTCTCATAGGGGTAGGCAGAGATACCTCTCTCGCTTCATTCACTCTCATAACATTCTTCATACATTCTCATGGGGGTAGGCAGAGATACCTCTCTCGCTTCATTCACTCTCATAACATTCTTCATACATTCTCATGGGGGTAGGTAGAGATACCTCTCTCGCTTCATTCGCTCTCATAATATTCTCATGGGCGTAGGCAGAGATACCTCTCTCGCTTCATTCACTCTCATAACATTCATACATAGGGTACTCCTGACCCGCACAAATTTGATTTATACATACATACATAAAATCACGCCTTATTCCCATGGGGGTAGGCAGAGATCACGGATTTCCACTTGCTACGATCCTGACACACCTCTCTCGCTTCATTCACTCTCATAACATTCTACATACATGCTCGTCGGTTTAGGGTACTCCTAACCTGGCTTTTCTCTAAAACGTCTGCGATCTGATCGAGATACATGCGCCTAGGTCTTCCCCTTCCAGCAGTTCCATTCACGCTCGCCTGATGCAATTGTTTTGTTAATCTCCTTTCATCCATTCCCTCTACATGTCCAAACCATTATTCCATTTGATTTATTTCTATAGAATATAGATAGTTGGCATGGTGCATGCGCGTGCCCTCACGTGAGTACGGGGCGCAGCACGCTGCGGATGTGTCCGAAGGAGGCGCGCCCCACCAGCTCCCGAAGACATGCTTCCGCGAGCCGCGCCGGCGCCGGCGCCAGACCGTCCTCTCTGCCTCCATCCATGCACGACATTGTCTCGTACTTCTCTGCCGTCTGCGAAACAATCACATACGTAGAAGATCGAAACAACTTTACAGCTCGCAAAACTTAAATACTGACCAGCAGCAGCAGATTTCTTGTTCGAATAGTACAAGCTAAGCTATTAGCTCGAAGAACCGACAACCGTTGGGGAATAAAGGTTCTCGAATGGCGACCACGAACCGGAAGACGAAACGTAGGGCGCCCATCCACTAGAATCTAGTGGATGGGCGCCCTACGCTCCGTCTTCCGGTCGTCGGTCTATCTAGTGACTAGATGGACCGACGACATTGTTAAGATCGCGGGAAGTCGGTGGATGGAAAGAGCTCAGAATCGTTCTTCCTGGAAATGTGTAGGGGATGCCTATGTCCAGCACTGGACTTTTTCAGGCTGATGATGATAATGATCTTTACGCTGAAAGCCACACTCTACACTATAAGTGAGTTTTTAATGCCTAAGACAAATAAATATACAGGGTTATTCATTATTAGCTGCAAATACTCAGGAATTAGGTTCAACAAATAAAATAAAAAATATTTATGAAATGATTGTTTTTAAATTTTGATTTAAGTTTTTGTATCAAAATTTTATTTTTATTAATTTCTTTACGACTATTGCATAATGATTGCCATAGAGAACAGGACGATGACCCACCCAGGCGGTGACTGAACGCAGAGAGTCACTCACGGCGCGCGGGCGCGGATCAAAGGTCAAAATAGGTCAGGCGCCAATGATTCCTTTATCGATTTTCTCGGGATTTTCATAACAAAACTTAAAAAAATCATTTTATAAATATTTTTTATTTTATTTGTTGAACCTAATTCCTGAGTATTTGCAGCTAATAATAAATAACCCTGTATTATTATTTCAACCGTATTTATGTACCTGCATGTTGTATAAAAGCGAAGGTACAATCTTGTCCATATGCTGCGACTCCCAAATATTTTCCACCAGGTCGTCTGATACTGTCTTCCTTATCACACCCTGGAAAATACAACATATTGTTATTCACAATCATATTATTATGAAAGAAACGGCCGTTTCGACCGTGTTACAACAGCCGTGGTCGCGGGTAGACCGAGAGTATCTTCTATAATTATGCATAAAGATCGCGTTAATTTAAAAAGTGCCATATTGTTATTAAAGCTAGGATTTATTTTTAGAAAATCTCTTTTTATTGTTTTCAACAATCAACTTTATCTATAATCAACTTAAACGTAAACTTGTTTTAGCTATTCCAACAGATGGCGCTGTTAGTAAGATCAAAAAATATTATTAATATTTCATCATTTCATCAGTATGTAATCCGTATTTAAATATAATATCTAAAAGAACACAATTAACCTGAACGACCAGGTTTAAGGGTGCCATAATAAAAGCGATTTTATAATAGAACTATCAACCGTTTTATTTCATAGAATCCTGAAAGACAACCGATCACTCAAATACATTCTTCTTGCTTTAATCTTATGTTATTTCTAAAGAAGAGGTTCTACTTCTTACGTTTTTAAGAAGTTGTGTTATGTACGATTCTAAAATATCAAAAAAAAAGCGGCCAAGTGCGAGTCCGACTCGCCCATGAAGGGTTTCGTAGCAACAAGTAACATAATATAAAAGTTCTTGTAGTTCGTCGAAAGGTAAATTGCGGTTTACGATTTATGACGTATAAAAAAAACTACTTACTAAGCTCTCGTTCAAACCAAATTTCGGTGGAAGTTTGCATAGTGATGTACGAGTATGTACAGTGGCGGTATGAAAATGTTCGTCAGTTTTCAACTTGATTCGTTCAACGTATTGCGAGCACAATCGTATATTACCTTTTGAAACTGAATACTTAGACAGAATACACGTCACAAATTATGTCAAAATGTGTTCATGATCAAGGCACTGGTGCAAGCGAAAACCAACTCTAAGGTGACGAACATTTTCATACCGCGACTGTATATCATATATTTTTTTTAGTTTTATCATTATCTTATTTTAGAAGTTACAGGGGGGACACACACATTACAGTGAAAATGAAAAAACATTTTTTGATTTATAGTTTTAAGTACGGGGATCCCCGAAATTTATGGTTTTTTTTCAATTTTTATGTGATAATCTTAATGCAGTTCACAGAATACATCTACTCGCCAAGTTTCATCAGTCTAGCTTTTACAGTTTCCGAGAAAAATGGCTGAGAAATACGGACGGACAGACAGACAGACAGACATGACGAATCTATAAGGGTTCCGTTTTTGCCATTTGGCTACGGAACCCTAAAAATTGTAAATTTTTTGCTTAAATCGTTGGAGCTAAATAATAACAAAGTCATTTAGAAAATATATTCTTTATTTAATACTATCTTTATCTTATACCTTTAAACGAGAAAATCTTGTATATATATATATATATATATATTTAGGATCTCGGAAACTGAGCCAACAATTTTCATGAAATTAAGTATACAGGGGTTTTCGGGGACGATAAAACGATCTAGCTAGGATTCATTTTCAGAAAATGAGTCTATTCGTTAGAAAAAAACTAAAAACATAAACTGAATATGTGACTGCTCCTGCCATCTATTGACGATTGTGAGCAACTAAGTGCAAGCATGTCCAGTAGATGGCGTTGTTCAGTAAGAATAAACCAGTAAAGATAATAATATGCTTCTTATGATTTCTTAAAAATACAAATTAACGAAAAAAATTCCGAGCGAAGCTCGGTTACCAACTAGTGTTATTTAAATTTAAATTTTACATCGCGCTCTAATTTTACTTTTTAAACTTCTTACAGTTGTAATGGGTTTCCAACCTCCTTGCTGAATAAAAAGTAGGAATTTGGTTCAATAACCTCCTTGCAGTTAGAAAGACTTTAGAAAGTTGGAACATGGTTGAATAAAAGAGAACTTGTTTTTTTTATAATTTGACAGCTGTCAGTAGAAAGCGATTCTCCCTAGGGCTGAAAGTATTACTTTCAATGAGGCCCCTCAGGCAACTTCAGACCTACTTTCCGAGTATGAGCAATGAAAAATTAAAGTATACCTGTAGTCCCTGTATCCCCGCTAGTCGTATGTTATCCCTGGCCGGCATATCCCCGTGGTTGCTGTGACACATCGCAGAGAACTTGGACACGAAGAAGTCGTAGCGGCGGTGATATGACGGTGTGTCCTCTTCTATGTTCGCGAAACGAACAAACTGGGAACAGGGGAATAAGACAAATTCTATCAAAGGTTCATTCATATTTATTTTATTTTGTTAATAAATAAAATCCCCCTCGGAACTTTTGGATCGCATCACGAGATTTCAGTTCGGGGCGAACTACTAGTATTATAAAGAGGAAAGTTTGTATTTTTGTGTGAATGTTAGTAATGAATAAACTCAAAAACTACTGTGCCGATTTCAAAAATTCTTTCACCATTGGAAAGCTAAATTCACCCTGATTAAAGCCGGGACAGGCCGCTTATATATATTATGATATATACTAGCGGCCTGTCCCGGCTTCGCACGGGTGGACATTTATTTTTAAACACATAAATAAAGTCTATTTACTCAGGGTGAATTTAGCTTTCTAATGGTGAAAGAATTTTTGAAATCGGCACAGCAGTTTTTGGGTTTATTCATTACAAATATACACACAAAAATACAAACTTTCTTTATAATACTAGTAGTTCGCCCCGAACTGAGATCTCGTGATGCGCTCCAAAAGTTCCGAGTTAAGTACATAATATATAGGTAGATGGTAATCGGAAAATAGAAAAACCTTCTAATTCTAATTCTAATTTGATTTGGGGGAATACGATCTGCACTGACGTCCCGCGATGGGGTGTATTGTGCATTATCCCCCTGCCAAACCTCACCCCAGCCAGCCCAACTCCTTAAAATAACGGAGAAGGACTTTGGGTTGGTGGCAGCAGTGCTCCAGTAAACCTGATGGTGACACGGATGTGGATGTGGAGGGACACGACTCGATGAGTTCCCTGAGCCCTGTCTTGGACCTCGCCTCTTCTGTTGCGGAGCAGTGCAGTACCACATGCTCCACAGTTTCCTTGTCCTGTAGGCAGCCCCGACACAGGTCGCTGTCTGTAGCTCCAGTTTTCATAAGGTGGTAGTCCAGTTTTCATAAGGTGGTAGTAGAAAAACCTTGATTTCAACGAAATTCTTAGAGATGAGAGCTCTCGGATCGTTGGTTATTCTTTCTTGTGTGTAACTTGATTTTATTGTGTAATATTTTTAAATTTTGCACCCTTAGTAAACCTCATATCTTAATAACCCCTCATCCGATTTTACTCATATACTTACCAGTAAATTTCTCAAGTACAAGCTATCGACTTATCACATGTAGACCAGATCAACGGTTTGAAAGTTATCGTCGGACAAACATACATAAATACATACATACATACGCACATAAAATGCCAAGTTGTTGTAAGATCTTCGTTCGCTTCGCTCACTCGATCAATTAGTATCTTTGACTTACACTCTGCGTGGCGAGGGTCTGCAGTTGTGGATCCGTGGATTCTAGAAGCTTCTGCACCATTTTGAGGAAGCTCTCCACGAATAAGTTGAGCGTCTGCGAGTGACAGGCTAGTAGGAGCTGGTCCATCGCCTCCATAGCTATTATCACGAACCTATGGGGACGTTTAAGAGGGTACAACACAGGCGACTCTCCATACAAACGTAGTCCCCTATTTCCTCCCTGGATAATGCCTCTAGACTAGAGTAACCATTTCCAAAATCTCATAAAATCCAAATCTGCTATATACGTGCTCGTATGTTTTCCTTTTTTTCAGAAACTTATTGATAAAGAAAATATGACCCTCATATGATTTATATGAAATATGAATTGGAGGTGATCTGGATTTTATGAGACAAAATGGTTACTTTAGAGGCATTATCCAGGGAGGAAATAGGGGACTACGTTTGTATGGAGAATCGCCTGTGTTGTTCCCTCTTAAGTGTATGAAAATCAAGGAAACCCATGGATGCGCTGCTGAAAGCGCTGGTGGCCTAGTGGTAGCGGCCCCGCCTTCCGATCCTAAGGTCATGGGTTCAAATCCAGTCGTGTACCAATGAGTTTTTCTGCCCAAAAATTATTGTACACCATGCCAGTGCTCTCAAACGGTGAAGGAAAACATCGAGAGGAAACCGGCATATCGTAGAACCTAAGAAAGTTCGAAAATATGTGGCAAGTGCACGAAAGAAGCCTTTTTTAGGCGCACTTAAAATCCTTTCACCACACTTGGTTCGAAAAAATCAGTGGTCTCATAGAAATTTTATCAAAATCGGTTCTGCAGTTTGGTGATGAAGTCGGTTTCTCAAGCTTTTTAAACTTTACAAAACATGATTGTATTTTCATTTAAATGTTATTGCATTAAAAAAATTGAGAACCTCCCTTTTTTATTTGAAGTCGGTTAAAACAGTTATCCAACAGATATCCAAGATTTATCTAACGCGTGGCGAGTCAAGTTCACGCGGAAGAGATAAATTCACGAGATAGGCATTGAAGGCTGGTTCTGTTTTGGCCACCTTAATGTATCCTACTAATATTAAACATAGAAATACTTTCTTAACATCTTCCTTCCTTTTCTTAAAATCCTCATATTTGTGATAAATATTATAATAATGGAAATGTAAAAGTGGCGACATCTTCTCCCACATACAAACGGCGCATGATCGCCTTTCTACTGTATTCAGTACTAGCAGCCCGTCCCGGCTTCGCACGGGGTAGACAATATTGTTGTACATTATTTTGTTCTATCGCTAATAGTTTCGGCAGCGCATTCGACGAAAGACATTTTAAGACTCATTTTTCTACACCTTCGGTTACATTGTTCAAATTTTACCAAGGACCCCTAATTTTTTTCAAAATGAAATGTAGCCTATGTCAAATTGGAAGAATGTAGCATTCTATTGGTGAAAGAATTTTTTAAATCGGCCCAGTATTTTTTGAGCCTATTCATTACAAACATACAAAAATAGGTACAAATCTTTCCTCTTTATAATATTAGTATAGATGAGACCACCATGGTTTTCTGGTGCTTTTCTTACCCATGCCGTCTTCTATAGATATCCCTGGAAGCTTTCTGGAACAGATACTCCCCAATCCGGTCCAGTTTCTCCGGACTGGACAGCGAGTAGAACGTGAGTTTTTCCATGTTAGACTTGACCAGTCCATCTTGAGGCGACGCCGGGAATATGTTGTCGACGAGCCGTTTGTAGCGAGGCCGCAGTGCTGAACAGCAGCCGCAGCAACCTGGAATGATGGAGAGCATCTTGAAGACAAGTTGGACTAGTAACCAGTGGCGTAACAGAGGGCTAGACGGGGCAGACCCGGGGCCCCAAAAGCTCAGGGTGGACCTCGGACTCTGACTTACTATAATTGAAACCGACAAACTTAAATTGAGCTAATGAAATTTCTCCCAAATTCTGAATATAAATAAACCAAAAGGACGAGTCTCACTTCATTTAAAACATTTCGTCTAGCAAAAATACGTTACGTAGAAACGATCGAAACGAGTTGTTGTCTCATCAATTTTCCATACAAAAGAGAGAGATACGAGCTCACACAAACACAACTTTTGGTAAACGAAATTTGGTAGCAAAACTGTGGGACTCAGGGGTACAGAATCCAGTAACGCGACTTTATTATTGGCAACTTATTCAAAAAAAAAATAGAGGGGACTTCCCTACAAGTCGCGAACATCTTTCTGGAGCCTTCTGGAACATTATTATGGATCCGGAGTAACGTCAAATTTGGAACACGATACAGACCAAACGGTTTTAAAATAGTTATTTGGGGCCCTAGTTTTTTTTTGTCCCAGGGTTTTTGGTTACCTAGCTACACCACACGGAGTGATGGAAAGCATCTTGAAGAAAAGTCACTGTGAAATTATCGTCAATATTTATTTAGTTACAAAACAGCTGCTTAAATACAAATGACTAACAAAATAATTATAAGTTTAAAAAACTTAAATACAAATGACTAACAAAATGATGCCAGTTGAAACTAGTCACCAGTGACTCATTCCTGCTAGGCCCAAGTTGTACATCTAAGTGATGTATCACATCTTATTGACTAGAACATTTTGATCTAGGCAATATTGTGATCTAAGCATACAATGTATGCTAGCGATAATAATGTATGGCATACATCACCAATCGCAATATTATTATCGCTTTATTATTTTAAGTATTTCATTTCATTTATTCATAAACAATTTGCAAAAATCGTAATACTTATATATTTATATAATCGTAATCGTATCGACGACATAGTCAGGGTCGCGGAGCGGCAATGGTTTAGACTGGCACAGGATCGAGGTAGATGGCACAAAGTTTATCATGCGCACTTGATGTGCGGCTGGTTTTTCCGCAAGTAGGCCGCTGGTGGGCCCTTTTTGCGTGACCCTTGACACGTGTTGCTCGAACTTTTTTAGGTTCAACAACACGCCGGTTTCCTCACGATGTTTTCCTTCGCCGTTTTGAGAGTACTGGCATAGTGCACATAAATTTTTCGACAGAAAAACTCATTGGTACACGACTGGATTTGAACCCAAGACCTTCGGATCGGAAGGCGGGAACACTACCACTAGACCACCAGTGCTCTCTCTTGTGCGTCTCTTGTCCAGGGGGCTAATTCTCGGGCCGATCTCGATCATTTTGCAATTTTATTTTATTGCTTCATTTCACAACCCCGCACTTTTTCTACGTTTTCCGTATATTGTAGCTGTTGACGCTTTTATGATGAGGTTGTTGATGAATTACTCAAGGAAATCTGGTATTCTCTCTTTGAAAAGAAGCAATAAAATAAAATTGCAAAATGATCGAGATCAGCCCGAGAATTAGCCCCCAGGTGTTTCTTGCCCTTCGGACGCCCCAGATTTCTTGGGCAAGCCTGTTCCATCTAAAATACTGTCCCAGGCACATTTACTTGCGGGACGCTAAAGTTAACGTCCCGCAAGTAGGGACTTCAATAAATAAATATTACAGACAACCCACACAACACTATCAAGTCCCAAACTAAGCAGAGCTTGTACTATGGGAACCAGATAGCTGATATAATACTTATATACATTTAACCAACTTCCAATCAAAAAGGAGGAGGTTCTCAATTCGGTTGTTTTTTTTTTTTTTTTAATGTTTGTTACCGCATATCTTCGTCATTTGTGAGCCGATTTGAAAAATTATTTTTTTATCTGAAAGGTACTGCTTCCAGATTGGTCCCATTTTAATTTTATTAAAATCGGTATTGCCATTTTTTTTTAAATAATTTTTTTAATGTTTGTAACTGCTTGCCTCCGTCATTTATGAACCGATTTAGAATTTTTTTTTTTTATTTGGAAGGTTATTCTTACGTCCAGATTGTCCTAAACAAATTTGATTAAAATCGGTTTAGCCGTTTGACAATAAAGTCGGTTTCTCAAGTTTTTTAAACTTATAATTATTTTTTCTAAAATACATACTTAGACTACAATATAACACCCAGACAGAACAAAAATCTGTGTTCACCGCACAAATAATTGTACTCGGTGGGGATCGAACATACGACCTACGGCGCAGAAGGCAGAGCTACTATCAACTGAGCTGAGAGGCCAGTCGAAGCTTGAGTAGGTAATCACCAGTTGCTCCTGACGATATATTAAATCATCAAATGCCTTGCTTTATTTTTTAAAGTTACTTGTAGACTACGATATAGAGTATAGACAAAGCCAAGGCTGTGCTATGTGATAATTTTACTCACATGTCATGTAAATACTCCTACTAAATACAAAGCAAGTGCGATGCACTAACTTCCTCATCCGAGACATCACTTATTTCCACTATTTACTATCACTTAATCACTTATAGATACTGATATAACTGTATGAGCCTTTTACAAACATGTAATCGTGAGGAAAAATGATTGAAACCACAGAAAAATAGTTGTTTTATCCTACTTTGAATGTAACCATCAATTTTAGGATCAAACGTTTGATAACACGTCACACAACCGAACTGCATGATTCTACGCCGAGTACTGTTTGTATTAGTATTGATAAGAGACTGATACGGTACTGCCCCGGTTTTACTCGCGAAATCTCTTGATAAGGTTTAAGTCTAGCCAGAGTATTAAGGCGAAGAAGACCGATGATGTCAAATTCAAATTCAATAAAAAAAATCGGTTGCCTGTAAAGTCGGTTTACTGACGATAGTTGAACGTGCCAACGTCATACAGCTGTCCACGCGGACGCATCGCTCACTCAAGTAGGAGAGAGACAGATGTCGAGCGCTGCCGAACGCGGAGGCCGTGCGTGCCTCTTTGTCGCTCGTTCCGCGCTCTCGCTTGCACTTCAAGCCTCAAATGGAACGCCTCAGTGCGAGGTAACGCCGAATGAGTATGTTTTTTCGTGCGTGCAGCCGGCTCCATCGAATTATAAGACGTTGTCACGTCATAAAATATTTATGCAGTTGTATCACAAGGATCACTTTGAAACGTCTAAAAGCTAGGTGAGTTTAGGTGCCAGTTCCAGTTACAATCAACTTGAGGCATACAGATGTTCAGCCTCACGTGCCAGTAGGTAATTTCACCGGACCCACCCTTCAAACCGAAACACAGCAATGCTGCTTCACGGCAGCAATAGGCATGGTGGTAGTACGCACCCCCACGAGACACACACAAAGAGCTCTACTACTAATAATACGTTCACTTGTCCCTCATATATTTCGATCTATAGCTTGGTTGTTTCTCACTCTGTTGTTTGTTGTATCAACTAAACTAAGGGCAGAGGCATGATCTTTGCTATCTTATCGGAAGAGTTTGAGATTAAAAATTAGTGTCACATAAATTATGATTTTGATGATCCGTGATTTTAAATCATATTTTTTACTGAAGAACATCGGGTACAGTCATTGCTTTATCTATGTATGTAAAATAAATTTGTGTTAGTTCCACTATTTAAAACTCAAGAATGGCTGAACCGATTTGGCTGAAAATTGGTGGGGAGGTGGCTTAGAACCAGGAGACGGATATAGGATACTTTTTATCCCGAAAAACACATCGCGCGCGGAGGGGGAAGCCCCGAAGTTACGAGGTGTACCCACGTCAACAAACGGCCGTATCCATAACACAGGTCACCCCATTTTTAAAATATCTATGTAATTTCTACACTTATGGTCAGCTTTTGTCGTTGACTACGACTTTTTAGAACACACAAAAGGGAGAGCCACGCGTGTCGCCCGAACTAGGGCACGGTGACAGGTATACTGACTAAAATTAAAGACAGGAAAACTGAAAATAGACGTGTCTACTCCGCCGAGCGCCGCCAATACGGACGGCCCTTGTGTCCAGATTATTCTGGATGTATCTCTCTCTCTCTCGTTCTGGATGTTGTCGGTAAAGATGTGATCGGCTTAAAATTTCTAACAAACTTTATGCTTATTTCTATCTATTTTTATAAACTGCTTTTTTCAACTTAAAAAACTTAAATTTTCTTAAATTTCAAAAGCAAAAAGCAGATTATAATTTTATAACCCGAACATATCCTTGAGTTATTCGTCGAGTGTGATTAGGATCCGATGGCGCAGTGGTCAGCGCAGCCCCGTACCGTGGGGAAGGTCGCGGGTTCAAATCCCGCTCGGCTCAACTTTTGGGACATTATAAAAATCTTTGTGATATACATTTACCAAAAGGTTAGGTATACATTTTCAACATTATGTATCTAAAATGTCGTCTTTTAATTTGGTTAGGTCATATTTTTCAACTTTTTAATTGTTTTGTGTGTGGTCGCGCGGAACTGGCACCTAGACTCACCTAGCTCTAAGACGTTTCAAAGTGATCCTTGTGATACTACTGAATAAATACATATTGATTTGATTTGTGCAACCAATATGCTTGCTTACATAGATAAAAATAAGGTTCAATTTCATCAGATACACAGTGCTTGTCATTGTAAGTTAATTAAGATGCTTATCTAATGCTTTTTAATGCTTGTCATTTATACTATACGCCCATCTAATAGATCAGTATGGAAATTACTATTTGTTATAGGCGATGGTTACCACTTAACATCAGGTGGGCCATATGCTTATTCCATCAGCTAGTTACATTAAAAAAAAAAACGCTAGTAACAGACGCGCGGAGTTGAGTATCAGAACATGTACCTATGGTACCCAAGGAAAATATTTCTTAGCCTTATTTGTTTAATATAAAAACTATTACTGAATCTTAAATAATGTAAGTGAAGAATTGTGGGTGTAATAAAACAATCACAGTCAATTTATTAATTTATTCTAAGTGGAAATTACAAACTAATGCTTTCTCTTTTCATCCCTATCTCTCTTATCTTCTCTGTCCCTCCCTGATTTCTCCTCCCTTTCTCGTTTATCATCTCTGTCTCTTTTCTCCTCCCTGTCGCGGCCTTTTTCTTCTCTGTCTCTACTGGATTTGTCATCGCGGTCTCTAGTTTTTCTCTCATAGTCGTCATACTTCCTCGAAGGCCGTACTCTTTTGTCATCTGACCTTCTTTCTCTGGATCGGTCTTGTTCCCGGTCCCGAGAGCGGGATTTATGTCTCTTGTACTCCCTTTTACGTTCATACGGAGACCGTGATCGGGATCTTCGTTCTTTTTTAGATTTGTAGCTATGGTATTTTGAAAGAGGAGGGGTTTTCGGAGATTTGTCTTTTTTAGCATCCCGTCTTGTGTCTTTAGAGGTTGACGCTGTGGGAGATTCTGCTTTCTTTTCCTCATTAGCTCTCGCTTCTCTGTCTCGGTGAGCTTGCATAATTTTGTTGGCTTGGTACTTCTTCCGGAGCAAATCCACTTTGCTTTCTAACTCCTCGGGGTTAACCTTAGCGCGTTTGTACAACTGCAGAATACTCATACTGACCTCTCTGATGTCTTCTTCAGAGACTTTGAACAGTAGGAACCAGCTAGGGTTGTTGGGCAGTGGGAGGCCAATTTTTCTAGCTGTTAGGTATATGCAGGCACAAGCAATTGTCTCCGGTGGGAATCTCATGAAAACATCCGTTCTGAGGGCATCATTCATGTAGTTCCAAGACATTTGCATCAGCTGTCGGTTCTTCTCATACTGCAGTAGCTGGAGATAAACCACAATGAGTTTATGAGGATGCTTGACATGTACACAGAACCCTAACTCCTTCAAAGTTCTCCGCTCAGCTTTGATCACTTGGTTCTTCTGTTCAATATAGTGTTGATCGACTATCAGTGGAGAAATAGTCTTCTGAGCTCTCACTTGCTTTATGTGGTGAAAAACATTGATCACATCTCGGATTCTGCAAGGTTTTTCCTCAACTTTTGATGCTAAGTAGATGCTGCCCATTGCCATAGTTTCCATGGGGTATCTGACGAAGGATTTAGAGTAATAGAACCTTTGGAGGTACATCTGTCCAGTGGCCATGGCGACCTGAGGCAGCTTGAGCAAGATTCCCGCGGTTTGGATCATCTCGCAGCCCAGAATGCGAAGGTCCGTCTCGGTCTCAATGTCGAGGCCGTCAGCCTGCGATGGGGTCTCCTTGAACACATTCTCCGGCAGAAGACAGTTATGTAACGTTAACACGATCTTCCCATAGGTTTTCTGAGCTTTCACAGGCGCCGCAATGACTGGTTTAGCTTGGTTTTGAGTAGTAGTTGTGGTCATTGTGAAATCGGTCAGTCCTTTCACTTCACAGTAAACTTTTGGTCATTTCTATTAGCAAGTGAACTAACTGATTATCAGGGATGAGTTACAAAGCACAACTTTATCATTTTTATTGGTATTTTGGACGAAATTCTATATTTTTATCACAAGAAATACGAAAACACACCAGTGAAACATCTGACACATTCGTCATCCAAGATGGCGCCACTATCGAATCAAACAGAACAGATGATGTCAAAGTTAGAGTTTGTAAACAATTTATCCTGAATCTAAAAGGCCTAATTTACAACTACGAATTGGGGGACATACCTTGTGCCATCGTTTATCCACACTATAACTTTCACTAACTTATATCACTGATAAGAATAAGTAAAAAAATAAAACACAAGACACACAGATTCTGAGTCAATCGATTTGTAAGCATACGTTCCATTTCTGCCAAAAAAAGAAAGACTATTAGACGAGACAAAAACTTTTCATTTAAAACTGAGTTAAAAAAAAAATGATGTGCCCCATTTTTGTATTGTTATCGGTGGCCGAACCAGTACGATATTATTAAAGGAAAGTTTTTATATTATCCTAATAACGTTGGCATAAATACATTGAAATGGAAGCTTTGCTATGGCTCTGCTGTTTTACTTTACACTAAACCAAGGAACGTAATTTTTGATAAGACCGGATATCCGTAAACTCTTTCTCTTTCTAACTCTAAATCTATCTTTAGGGCGGCAAATTCAAATTCCAATCAATATTGTACGCGAACACATTGCAGAGATTTTTCATGTTTATCGGTCTTGAATCTCTGCCAGCTGCGCTAATTGAATTAAATAATGACCATGACTTCTATCTGATAATGTTGGCATAAGCTTGATACCGATAGTGAAAGGGTAGGTACATAAATAACTACTTACATCCAGGGTCTGTGCATTTCTGGACAAAGGAATCCAGAAAATCGTGCCCCTCTCCAGCTTCAAAACAACACTTCACGAAAGACATTCTAATTTGTACAGAAAACGCAGCACTATTTTAATTTGATAATAAAATTCTTATTTGTACTTAAAAAATCTAGTTGGAACACTTTGTAATCGGGTAGGCATCATAGGTAACAATACAATAAATAGGATTATAACATTAGATAACAGCGGATAAAGAATAATCGAATATAATCTTAGCAAACACAGAAAAAAAATATCTATTTGTGTTAACTAAACATTGTGATGCACTTGTTTGTCTTTTTTTGGCAAATTAAATTGATGTTTTTTTTGTTAGGTAGCAAAGGTAACCAATAAAATAGGTCACAGTGTCACAGATTTGGGTCTCGCTCGTTTCAAACCGAGAACACTTTTTATTACAAAAAAGTCAATGTGCGCTAGGAATATATACTCTGCTAAATTTATTGACCATTTTATCCCATGTGAAACTAGATTTTGAATAGACATTGTAATTTAGAAGGAGTATGCGCGTGAACTCAGCGTGCTTAAATTGCCGCTAGGTGGAGTTCACTACGCGCATCCTAGGTTACTTTAGCTTTTCTACTCATCACTAGATGGCGGTAAATTAGTTTTAAAACATTTTACTAGATGGCGGTAAAAATCAATGCATGTAATTGTTTCCTACTCATCACTAGATGGCGTAACGTGTCCTATTCTCACTGAAAATCATCAAAACGCCTTTTCAGTTACTTGATACTGTAGTACCTATGCTTTTCAGTTGTGAGTATTCTATTTATTTACATTAGAAAGGGCTTGAATAGTATAGAAGGTAGGCTGTCGCAAAGAAGACCCATGCGGTAAAAATAAAACAAACAAATTAAATTATTCTGTTTAATTAAAAAAGTTAGATTTTACATTTTCATATTTCCTATAGCAAAACATAATGTGAGCTAAAAATATAATTTACAGTTTTTGCACTGTTTCATGGCATGTTAAATTAAATAGCGGTATTATTTGAAATATTTGAATTTCAAATATGCACCTACGAAAAAGTAGGTTGGCAGGTAAGTACCTCCATTGGTAAACATACCCACCTACAAGAAATACCTTAGTATAGTTAGAAAAAGCAATAATAAAAATAATTATAGTAGGTAGGTACCTAAGTATTTAGGTAGCCTACCTATCTTCTATAAATATTCCAAAGAACTAAAAGACAAGAAAATTTGTTAATTTGTAAAGCGTTTATGTAAGTATACCTACTTATATAAAATGGTAACATTAAACTACACGGTTCATGGCACTTTTAGAAGCAACCACTATTTTTAGGTTAAGCACCTCTATTCAAAATTATTTGTTAGTTAGATTAAAAATATCGATCGTTCTTCAAATGAAAGTATGTAAGTCACAATTTCAAGATTTTCATCGTGATTTAGAAATTAAATTACAGAGTTCACTTGACTCAATTATTGTTTAGGTATTGCTATTATTGACTGACAGCGTAAAAGCTGGCTTCACGGATCGCTAATCACCCAATCAAACATTTGACGGCTGTTTTTCCTTGCAAAATTTGACATTAGCCATTGTCAAGTTCTGATTGGTCGTTTATCGATCCGTGATACCAGCCTTATTATATAATTATGTAAATTAAAATTTATTGGGTAAAATATAATAAAAGTTAGATTTGTCAATACCTACTAAAAAAAATAGTACATAGTATTTAGTCTAATAACTTAGCGAACTCTAGAACTAGCTTCGGGCTTTTTGTTTTTATTTGTCATTTTAAACCAACCAGCTTTCTTATTATTATCTTTAGGCATAGAGATGGACCTAGAGACTCTTTCTCTCTCGCTATCTCTGCTTATGATCTCTACTGTGTTTACTAGACTGACTAGACTGTGTTTTTTTCGCATCCCTAGCTGTTGGCTTCCGGAGAGTAGATTGCGTTTCCCGTTCTTTACGTTTATCAGGTTTTCTGTACAAAGTTTGACTAGAACTTGTCAGTCGGCTGCTTGTCGGGCGTTTAGTCAACGTGGTCTGACTGTATGACTTGTTCTTTTGAAGCGTGGCCGGTCTATCCTCGGTCAAAGTCTTCGTAGACGTTGCCTTTTTCACAACTTCCTTCTTAGGCTTCCGCGGTCTTTGAGCGTAGTGGACGTCGTGTTGGTCTCCGTAATGTTTCGGAGTCCAAGGAGCGAAGATCGAGAAGCTTTTTGTGGTGCTCCTGACTTGGAGATTTGATGAATTGACCGACGAGACATCGTCACGAGAACGGTTGCGGGTTATTCTTCCGGGATCGGGAATGTCACCAACTGAAAAAAGAGAGAACCCAGTTTTCATACCAAGTACTTAATGGAATTGCCTCTTTGAAGCGCTTAAAATCCTTTCACCACACGGGCCGAAAGAATCTGCGACACGTCCCACTCAAACGTCCCACTGCTGGACCTGGGATATGACTCAAGCGTTACACACGCGTCCGAAACGTCAGAAAACGTCGCTTCCGGAAGCTTGCGCATGCCCGAATTAATGCCAAAGAAACTAAAAAGTCTTTTTCCCAACAAAAAACTACTTTGTTTACCTTATTTCAGTCACTTCCTATTAGAAAAGAGTGTGGGTATCATGTAGAACATTTTTTTCCGACAAGAAATCATTTAACAGCGGCGGGTAGCATTTTAAAACGATTTTTTTCGCTACCTTGCAATTTTTGAGATTTTGTCGGCTATTCTTATTGTTACGAAAAACTTTTTAGATCACCATCAAGCCTGATTTCCAAGGAAAAAATACATGCATCACAATCCCAAAACAACCCTCAATTAATTTATTATAAACAAAAACAAAACAAAGAAAATTCACGAAATTGCGCTTGCGCAGCCATTTTTCGCACGGAAAATTTTCACTTTTTTACAAATTTAATCATTCTAAAATATTTTTTCACTGGCAACACGTCGTTTTATGGCTGCAGTCCATGGAGGCAGGTATCAGGCCAGTTAATGTACAACCAGAAACTCGAAAAGTTCATTTTGAACTTTTTGGGTACTACAGTACCACGGACGCTTGGCGGCCGTGCAAATCGTGGCACTATAGTGACACGATTTTTCTCGGACGCGTGACGGGAAACAAGTTCGTGGCACTAAAGTTCCACGTAACGCGTGAATGGAAGATTTGCGATTCTTTGAGCTGAATTAAAAACTAGTTACTTTTTAGTTGCATCGGTTTGTTACAATAATGACGATATCTCTGAGGCATGATTGTCTTTTGAATTTCATGTTTTTTTCCTTCAAGGTATACCTACTTAATATAATTAGAAAAAAATACAGGAGTTTGAAAGGAACTAAGCCAGAAGTTTCTTGCCTGTTCTTGGCTTGGTAACGTGAAACTAGCGCTTAAAGCACACAAGACGTTTCAAAGACGCTTTTCAGCGCTGGCTTGGTCCTTACTGAAAACCAGCTCTGCCTCGTCCCTTTTTTGGAGACGAAGCAGCATTTAAGCTGAGTGAGGACCATTTTGGCTCATAAACAAATACCTACTTACCTAATTGGATACTCTGTCGGCACCCTTTTCAGCATTAGATCTAGGATTATGCGGTAATACTTATTTCTTTCTATGTGTTTCTGTATGTGTTCTATGTTTCCTTTTTCTATAAGATTTCTTGTGTAGCCGTACCTTTACTCAATGTTCTTCTCTTTCTGTTGTTTCATTTTCTTTATAAGCTTTGTTTTTTGAGCCAAATAAAGAAGTTATCTATCTATCTAAAGGGGTTTCTTCACTATCTATTTATCTAAAGGGGTTTGTTCACTATTTTGATTATGGTTGTATCATCATCATCATCATCATTTCAGCCCGGTATCACCCACTGCTGGGTATAGGCCTCCTTCATTTTCTGCCAGCCTCCTCTGTCCTGTGCGTCTCTTGTCCAGGTGTTTCCTGCGACCCTAACGATGTCGTCGACCCATCGCGCTTTCGGACGCCCCAAATTTCTTCGGCCTGACTTCGGCCACCATTCGGTCAAGGCTTCCTCCACCGGCCATCACCACGTCTAGCCAGGTGTCCTGCCCAACTCCACTTGAGATTTACCGCCCTGTCACCGACGTCGAAGACCTTTGGTTGTATAGTAGTAAGTAATTACCAGTGGTAGCGTGTAGATAGACCACGCTGCGTTGGCTCTGGTGGCTGGAGTCTCCTTCAGTGCTGCTCTCTCCGCTGTTGGCAGCCGGGACGCGACGTCTTTGTCTGGAAAAAAAAAATTAAATATGTGCATGACTACCATCTAGGTACGGCAGATATAGTCTAATGTTGCCTTCCTACGGTGCGTGGTTCTGCAGATCATCACGCACAGCCGACGACGAGCACAGCAACGCACACAGACAGGGCAGTGCTCCTGTGCTACCGCGCACCTCGGCGCACGAGACCGTTCCCATGGTGTGTCGTGCGAGCTGATCCGCCTCCGTGCGCGATATCACACACCGGTGGGAAGGGGCTATGAGATCTCAATACTCAATATATTTATTGCACACACATGTTTTAGTTACATAGATCTTAGTTGTAAGTCAGTATTACATGGACCCTTTAGGAGCAACATGGAGGTAGGCCGAGGTTTATATCGAGGGTATCCTTGGTACCTATAAAGAAGCTCATGTTCCTGAAAGGAAGTATATGTATATTACATGGGCAGGGCATATTAGTCCTTTAAAAGCCTGCGCAAATCTAGGCGATGGCGGTGGCAATCAGCTGAAACGCTGTCACATATGACAGCGATATTTGACAGCGTTTCAGCTGATCCATGGCCATCGCCTTGATGTGCGCAGGCTTTAATTGGCTTGAATCGAATGAATACAATTAAAATAGGGTTTTACAACATTTGAATACCTACTCTTTAAGGCCTGCGCACACCTAGGCCGCTGGCGTCAGCGATTAGCTGGAACGCTGTCAAATATGACAGCGATATTTGACAGCGTTTCATTGATCGCTATCGTAAACGAACTAGGTGTGCGCAGGCCTTTAGAATCCGAACATGATATTGGTATAGGTTAACTAGATTTTAAGTACGAAGGTAGATCCTATCGTTCTGTTTTTTCACAAAAAAAGTCACGAACAAACCAATAACATCACAAATACTCACTTCAAATCTCTGTTCACGTCCGGTTTGCTTCCCCTCAGTTCACTAGAACTGCCTCGTTCCTCCACCCTCCTCCTCACTTCACCAGCACTCTCTCTATCACTTCTCCTCTCTCCCTCACTTCTTCTTTCCCCTTCACTCCTCCTCTCTCCTTTCAAAGTCTTTGAGCTGCTCTGACTCCTAGACCTATCGTATGGGTTTATTGGCGGTTTCTTCGCGATCCTCCTGTCACGATCTTCAGATTTATGCTCCGTGATGTTCTGAAGGTTTCTCTTATACTTAGGGATCGTTTCTCTCTTATCGTCTCTGTGGAGGTTGGTTAGGGAGTAGCTTTTGCTTGAGAGCATGGAATTATCGACTTCATCCAGGCCATTGGTAGAGTTTGATATAGTCTTGCGTAAGGTTCCATGGGGTTTTGACTGTGGATGACTCTTGGACTTGGAGACTGCAGTATGGGAGAGGTTGGCATCGGAATCAGGGTCCGTGTCTCCGAAGAAACGGAGGTTCTTTGCTGGACTGTTGAGGGGAGTGGCTTTTTTGGACCAGACTTTGCGGGACACGTCTTCTGTGGTGATGATGCTGTCTTTTTCCACCTGGAGCAATAAAAAAAAGTTTATTCATAGCGCGAATTTTTTAGGTTTGGTCGCAATAAAATACAACTGGGATAATCTAACTATACAATATGTATACTAAGGTTAATAATATCCAAAGGTTGTCTGGAAGAGATCGCTCATAGCGATAAGACCGCCCATTGTGCTTCGCTATGGTTTTAGTTTTTCGCTATGTGTAATGTCCTATTCTTGTAGTGTACAATAAAGTGTTATCTATCTATCTATACTAGCGATCCGACCCAACTTCGCACGGATCGCTAGAAAAAAAAACGTAGAAAACGTAAACTATATTACCCATTTATTAATTTAAAAAGTATTTTGAAATATGACAATTAGGTATCGCAAAATCAAATTTTTAAAAGCAGTTTGCTGATTCAACCCTCTCCTACGAGCGCGTTTAATCAAACAAACAAACCAACTCTTCAGCTTTATATTTATAACATTAGTACCTATGTGTTATATATGTTTCAGAATAATCCTTGTAATTTTAATACGAGTGACGACCTTCCCAATTCATGATGAATCAGCACAATTTTTTGTCAGCATCATATTTACTTGTCGTCTTTGTCAGCTTAACACAATCCCACTTCATGCCTATAGCTCTCTCTCTTTTCTCCTCACAGCTAACTTACCTTAGCATTCACCTTCCCCTTTTTCCTGGTGAGCCGGTCCAGTGACTTGAACCAGCCGCCCGCCGCCGGCTGCGGGCGGCGTGGCGGTGACGGCGTGGGCGTCGGACTCGGCGTGGCCAGGCGACGGCGACCTCGGTACCTCTCCGCCTGGGGAAGAATTCAATAAATATTATGGACAATTTACACAACATTATAAAGCCCCAAACTAAGCAGAGCTTGTATAAGAAAACCAGATAGCTGATACAATACTTGTTTTTTTTTGTAAATACATAATTAGAACACAATATAACACACAGACAGAGAACAAACATCTGTGTTCACCAAACTAATATTTTTCCTCGGTGGGGATCGAACCCACGACCTACGGCGCAGAAGGCAGAGCTACTTACTAGCAACTGATCTGCTGGCCTACCATGAGCTTCATATGGTTATGGTTATGGCTGTCAAAATTGTGTCAACAGTGTCAACACATTCAAACCCAAGAAGAAAATGAATGTGTGGGTCAGCCTATCTATACACAATTTGACAGCCATAGCCATAACCATATGGAGCTCGTGGTAGCCCTGCTGAAAGGCCAGTCATATGATAATACTTATCTAGGTACATGTAGTCCCAAACTAAGCAGAGCTTGTACGATTGCTATGGTTAGCTCTGGAGGAGGTATGATGGTAAAGGACAAAACATGCACACATAAAATCACGCCTCATTTCCATGGCATGGCATGACAGAGATCACAGATTTCCACCTGCTACGATCCTTTTTTTGACGTGACAACGTCTTATAATTCGATAGAGCCGGCTGCACGCACGAAAAAACATGACTCATGCGGCGTTACCTCGCTCTGGGGCGTTCCATTTAAGGCTTGAAGTGCAAACGAGAGCGCGGAACGAGCGACAAAGAGGCACAAGGAGCGTTCGACATCTGTGTATTTTCTTATGACGTTGTCACGTTTAGCTATCGTCAGTAAACCGACTTTACAGACAACCGATCCGATCCGAACCGAAGACGGGCCATCTGATGGAAAGTAGTCACTGTAGCTCATAGACACTTCCAACACCAGAGGTGGTGCTGATGCGCTGCCAGCCTATTGAAATTTGATAGACCCGCCTTTTGCAGGACCCCATGTCAAAGCTCTGTCAGACATCCTGACTTAATGGGGAAAGAGGTATCTTTCCTTTCAATAACTCTCTTAGCGAGGGAATCACACAGGCGACTCTCCATACAAACGTAGTCCCCTATTTCCTCCCTGGATAATGCCTCTAGAAGTCTAGAGTAACCATTTTGTCTCATAAAATCCAGATCTGCTATGTACGTGCTCGTATGTTTTCCTTTTTTTCAGAAACTTATTGATAAAGAAAATATCACCTCCAATTCATATTTCATATAAATCATATGAGGGTCATAATTATGTTCTTTATCCAGGGAGGAAATAGGGGACTACGTTTGTATGGAGAGTCGCCTGTGTGAATGCATTCATAATACATGCACGTCGTCGGTTCGCGGGTAGTACCGCGGGGCGCAGCTAGTATCAGAATATAGTACAAAAATAATAATAATTGGGATTATCGTGTGTGGAGTTTGAAGTAGGTATCTATCTAATACCACTTTTGTTAGAACTTACCTAGGTAAATACTTAGGTTATCTAAGTAGGTCTAGTATCGGTCAACTACTATAACTTAGGTACATTCAAGGCGCTATCGATGATACCTACTACAGCTAACTAAAACGAACTTGAATCCGTCGGTTTGTAACGTTTTCATGCCTAGACCACTAAACGTATTGAAGTGAAATTTTGGTAGAGATCATCCAATCTTAAACTGCACGCCCCACTACTTCAGTCAGTCAAAGTAAATTGTTCTTTATTACCTACATCACAAAGATCATTTTGAAGTACCTTGCTGTGAGCCAACGTCAAGAAAACGTGGTGGAGGGGCGTGCATTTTTAAACTGGTTTATCTATACCACATTTCGTCTACAAAATGTTGTTGTTGTGAGCATGCGTCTCTTTCTTTTATATAGAAAATTGATGAGACAACAACTCGTTACGATCGTTTCTACATAACGTATTTTTGCTGTCTCATCTTTTCTCCATACAATAAAGAGAGACAGGCCTTTGCATCTATTGTAGATGATTTATATAGCGTCAGGGGCAATTGGTGATTACTCACTCCCCTACTTACGGGACGCTATAGTGCCTGGGACATGACTTTAGATGGAATAGGCTTGCCCAGCACCTATACCATCCTGACAGCTTAGTCGGTCTAATCCACAGGAAAAACATGGTCAATACGTGCGGAGCTGACTAAGCCGCGGGTTTCCTCACGATGTTTTCCTTCACCGTTTGAGAGCACCGTTGTTTTATTTTAAAGAGAGACAAATAGGCATGTATGTAATTTAATATTGTTTTTAAATTAAGTGGGACTTGCCTTTCTGTTCTATCACAAATCAGTGACAGTATTTAGTCTGTGTGTAGCCGGGTGGGTCGACTAGTATTATACACACTAAGTAAGTAGGTATAAGTACTATGCCAGTATATCTGTGTAAAGAACATTGGCCCCAGGAAGTTTGCATTCGTTGTTTAAAGTCTGGAGCCCAAAAGGCTTTGTTAGCACGATTTTGAATGTCCTGTGAGTAATTTTGGTAAATCCAAATTAAGATTATTTTTTGTCACTTAGATAAAGGTTTTCATGGTCCTTAATGTCCATAGTTTTAGAGCATAATAATTTCATATATTATTTAATATTTATTTATTTATTTTATATAACTTTTTGTCGAAAAAAATATTTTTGTAATATGCTTTTCGCGCGCCATTTTCTTTGTTGCATTTAGTCATTTCCTCGCTAAGGTGGGATGAAAAGTTACGTGTTGCACTCGAGTGCAAAGATTTTTCGCCTCGTGCTCTTTTGATTCCTTCGCTTTCTCGGTCATCAAATTTGAGCACGCGGTTAAAAAGCAACTGTGCACTCAAGTGAAACAAATCACAAAATAGTAGAAGTAGAGCTCTTTGTGTGTGTCTCGTGGGGGTGCGTACTACCACCATGCCTATTGCTGCCGTAAAGCAACATCGCTGTGTACAGGTTTGAAGGGCATGGGTGCCGGCTTAATTACAGGCACGTGAGGCGAAACATCTGTAAGCCTCAAGTTGATGGACGCAGGGCAGTGCATCGTAGGGCACGTTCCTGACGTGCGTGACCTACGAGGCAATGCGATTATAGGCGATGGTTACCGCTTAACATCAGGTGGGCCATATGCTTGTTCCATCAGCTAGTCACATAAAAATCACATACTATTTATAAACTAATTGATAAAAATGCATTAAAACCTTCCGGCACTTCCAAGACACGTCAGGCATTTTCTGAAAAGCCGACCTTAAAATACCATCTGTTGGACCTTGCGATAGCTCCAAGAGAATTTTAAAGCCGTCGCCAAAACGGCACCTAAGGTCGCAGACCATATGGCGACCTGGCGGCCTCGTGTGCCTTAAATACAACGTGTGTAAGGATGTATTTAAGGTAGAACAAGTTTATAATTAATTCGATGGTGTTTTTAGGAGATCCAGGCTAAAGACATAGGTTGTGAGATGATAAGGGAACAGTAGACCTACCACAAGCTTGGCTCTGGTTTTGAGTCTGTGTGAGTGTCGACTTAATAAATCCTACGTCGAAACGTCACACACAGTATAATACACTGGTGAGCACTCATAGACTCAAAACCAAAGCCAAAATATTTTTTGTTTTTTCGAGTTCTAGACATGATTTTAAAAGCCCCTTCCCACCGGTGCGTGATATCGCGCACCAGCCCGCATGACACACCATGGGAACGGTCTCGTGCGCCGAGGTGCGCGGAAGCACAGGAGTCTTATCTGTGTGCGTTGCCGTGCGTCGTCGTGCGCGGTGCGTGATGATCTTCAGTACCACGCACCGTAGGAAGGCAGCAAGTATGACACATGTTTTTATAATGTCCTAAAAGTTAGGAGCCGACCGTGATTTGAACCCGCGACCTACCCTTGGTTCGAGGCTTCGCCATGGCCATCGGATCCTAATCACACTCGACGATTAACTCTTTGGGACTGTTAATATGGCACTAACGCGACGGTGCCTCCATCTTTCTGATTTCCTTAAGTGTAGTTAACACTATAATAAGTGTTTTTCAAGTTTATCAAACAATCATTTTTGACCGAGTGAGGGACCAGTTTTCGTGTTGACCGCCAGCACCACAGAATACAAACAGAAGTAGAAAGGCGATCATGCGCCGTTTGTGCCGCTGCCGGGACTGCTGTCGCTAGTTTTACATTTTTCACTGTTTTAAAAACTAGCGGCTGCTCGTGACTTCACTCGCCCGTTACTTTTTTGGAATAAAAGTCCTATGTCCGTCTTCTGGTTCTAAGCTCCCCATCAATTTTCAGCCAATCCCGTTCAGCCGTTTTTAAGTTATAAATAGTGTAACTTACACGATTTCTTTAATATGATAAAACTTGAAAAAAGAAGGATGGAAAGACTAGGATTTAAATTAAAATTAAATTAAATATTATTTTATTTCAGATAACTTGATCCATAGTTGTTAGTAGGTACAAACTTAATAACTATGTTAGGCTGGCTCACAAAACAAAACAAATAATAAAAAATAAATAAACGTTCTGATGTCCGGATAATGACGTCCTTAAGTGCATCACCTATGCCGTCATTACCCGCACACAGTGTTTTAAAAAAGGGCTGTCCCATTTGGCAGCAATGGTGCCCAGGATGGTATTGGGACTTCCACGAACTCTGCTCAGCAGCGACGCGATTTTTTTCCGCCTGCAGGCGGCGAAACCGTCAGCGCGCGCCTCGGCAAACATACCGGAGGCGCTGCAAAATCGAGGAAGTCCCAATAACATCCTAAATGCATTATTGTATTGGACTCGAAGGGTGTTGACTGCTTTTTGAGTATACGTGATCCATAGGCTGCTCGTGTAAAAAGACTGACAATAAGCTTTAAATAGTGTTATTTTAACATCATTTGAACAGCGAGCGAACCTACGGACCAACATTTTAAAGAAAGTATTTGGTTGTTTTAACTCGTTGCTTTTGCTCTGATAGTAATTATTGCGCACTTTTATTTTAAGACTTCCGAAAAAACTACGGGATTTGGAGAAAAGGGCACTTGCTCATGTATTCTGGCGACATATTTCCGGCCACATAGCCATTCTACTATTCTACTAACTTCTGTGGTTCACCATCCAATTAGACGGAGCGTGTCAATTCCTTGCTAAACGCTAGAAATGAGGATGTCGAACTGTTGTAAAATCTACTTTTACAAGCATTTAGAGGCCAATCAGTTAACAGGATTTTGCACCTGATAACTGTTGGTAAACGGCACCAAATTATTTTTTAACCGAATTATTTTTTATTTTTTAAACGGTGAAGGTAAACATCGTGAGGAAACCGGCATATCTTAGAACCTAAAAAAAGTTCGAAAATATCAAGTGCACGAAAGGAGCCTCTTTGAGGCGCACTTAAAATCCTTTCACCACACTTGGTTCGAAAGAATCAGGAGCCTAATTCTCGGGCCGACCGAGATTTTCAATGTCCCTTAAATACACATTGGCATTGCACAACCCCCACTTTTGCTACGTTTTCCGTATATCGTAGCTGTCGAGGCTTCTACGATGAGGTCGTCGATGAATTACTCAAGAAAATCATCCATTCTCTCTTCGAAAAGAAGCAAAAAAATTAAATTGCAAAATGATCCGAGATGAGCCGAGAATTAGGCTCCTGAATACGGGCCTAAGTATGCATTTACGAAAAAAATGTGGATTATATCAGCTCTCTGGTTCCCATAGTACTTAGTTATTTGGGGCTAGATAGTGTTGTGTGGATTGTCCATTTATTTTTTATATTTTATTTAAATTCTACATTTTAATGTTATTTATTTAATTTCTATAATTTCAGGTACAGTTACGAATATGTGGCTATTCATTAGTTGTCCATCTCGAGGCGTGACTGACGTCACAGTGACATTGACCCCGCAGGCTGTTGAACCTGCTTTTTGCAGGCTCAGGGTCGTAATAAGGCTAAGATTAGGGTCCCACTTGTATTACTCCACCCCTCCACTCGAGTGGTCTATGTAGGCAACAAATATTGCACATCGGCTAATTTCGGCTTCATAGAGCGTAGTGTGCGTGAGAAAGAGATACGGTTGAAGTCAATATTTATTGACTTCAACCGTACATACCTGTCCGAATAACATTTGATCACTAATTGAGAGGGATAGGAGAGGCAGTGGAGTGGTGGAATAGTTATATGCAACTTTTTCTTTTTAAACTCTAACACGGTAAAATACGAATGCATTTAGGTAATAAAAAACATAAATACAGGAGATAAAATATCATAATAAAAATCTCTAATGATTACTATTTAACTACTTTTTGACTAAAGTCGCCTTGCGCGCATCTAAGCACTCTGCGGTTTCGATTTGAAGGGTGCCGGTGAAATTACTGGCACGTGAGGCTGAACATCTGTATGCCTCAAGTTGATAGACGCAGGGCAGTGCATCGTAGGGCACATTCCTGACGTGCGTGAACTACGTAGCAATGTTTTGTTAAAGGCGATTGTTACCACTTTTGGGCCATAAGCTTGTTACACTAACTAGTTTTTTAAATTACATATTGTCGACCATTCAAACAACACTTTGTAAGCCCAAATTAAGCAGAGCTTGTACTATGAGTACTAGATAGCTGATCTTTTCGACATGTATTTCAAGCAATAAATAAACTCTGAACTCTGATATAATACTTATTTTTGTTTTATACATGCTTTTGAATACAATATAACACCCTAGCTTTTTTATACTCAAGGGGTCTTATTAATAATCCTGGCGTAGCGTTGGACTACATAGTTAATCCGTGTTTTGTCTCTTGCATTGACATGCAATTGTCAACTCGAACAAATGTGACAAAACACGATTTAACTACTCCAGCGTTGCGCCAGGATTATTAATAACACCCAAGTTGTATAAACAAGTAGATTACGCCTGAGTACGTCCACCATTTGATATGCACAGAATTTGATGACAGCGCCCCATTGTGTTGTCAGGGACCTTTGTCTCTATGATGAGAGGAATGAGGAGGTGGTCACATTCCAAATACCTATTCAAAGTTTAGAACTGTCAAACTGAACTATGATGAGCCTTGAACCTACCAAGACATGACGATTTTATGCAGGTATCTATAAGAACCAATTATAATATTTTGTCGACGCGCGTTGAAGTTTTTTGTATCAAAAATGTAAACATCTATCGAATACTTTATTTATATATATATTTTCCTTACGTTCCTTACGTGCATGACCTACAAGGCAAGGTCATGCACGTAAGGAACGTGTCCTACAATGCACTGCCCTGCGTCCATCAACATGAGACATACTTAGATGTTCAACCTCACGTGCCAGTAATTTCTAAATAGAATATTCTTATTGCAATCAACTGAACTATTATCAAATGACGCCAATTAGACACACAAACGTCGTTTTCCTGTTCCTTTTCAAAGAAAAAATGCCAAAAAATAGCAATGACCATGAAAAACCAATGATCGATTGGTTTTCCCAGCAAAGTAACTCATAGGACATAACCAAGTACATACATAAACAAAAAGCCAAGTAAAGTTCACTAGAATAATACGTGATACTTTACTAAAGTAACTCACGCGCGAACAGTTTGTCGACAACTGTGTTATTACCTAAATATATACTTTTATAACTGATTGTACTGTACTGACTGACTGAACAAAAAGAAAAATTTGAATTTGTTTTTTTTTTATAGAAAGGTTGAATACCACCGTATGACTAAAGTTTTTTATTTCTACTGTGAAATGTTTTTATGTTAGCAAATAATGGAATATCTATTAAATCATCACTTAACATCAGGTGAGATTGCGGTCAAAACCATGCCTATAAATTGTAAAAAAAATTAACAACCAAGAGAAGTTTTTTTAAAGCTGTTTTTAGAAAAAAAATAGAAGAGAATGTATTATTTTGAATTTTAATTATCTTTTGATTTGACAGATGACAAAACAAGTCTAAGTTTTTGACGTGACGTCTTATAATTCGATGGAGCCGACTGCACGCACAAAAAAACATAACTCATGCGGCGTTACCTCGCTCTGAGGCGTTCCATTTAAGGCTTGAAGTGCAAGCGAGCGCGTGGAACGAGCGACAAAGAGGCACGCTCGGCCTCCGCGTTCGGCAGCGTTCGACATCTGTCTCTCTCCTACTTGAGTGAGCGATGCGTCCGCGTGGACAGCTGTATGACGTTGGCACGTTCAACTATCGTCAGTAAACCGACTTTACAGACAATCGATTTTTTTTAACAAGCACTAGCCGCTTTAATGATTTTTGAGGGCAGACGAAGTCGCGAGTAACAGCTAGTTACCTAATATGGCACTTTGTGGCCTGAATCTCACGGAAATGTCATATTTTGGGACGATAAGGTCATGCACTACATACTACCTTTAAACTTGTGTGTACTACTAGGTACTATTAGTAGGTGAGTTTCTCTTTAGTAGTTAGAAAAAATTTAACGTTACTTGAAAGCGTAAGAATTGCCATTTTCTAAGCCATCAAACATTTGATCCAGAAGTCTCAAAGCTTTTTCATTTTAATGGTTTTTCTGATGTAATTTAGAAAGATCTTTTATTTATAACACAAACTTAAGAAAAAAAAAATAACAATATCAAATTAAATTATCCATTATATTATTATTAGTATTAGTTATTATGTTAAGCTTTTATTGTTCTATAGTACCTACCATTACGTTTCTAGTTAAGCTGTTTGTTTTCCTTGAAAATAAAATAAAATAAAATAAATAAATAAACTAAAACTACCTACACTATTCTAACAAACCGCTACCAGATGGCAGCGTTCCCAAAATGCTGGCAGCATTGCCACGTTGTATGGCAATGTTTAATCTTTGATGTAATTTTGAGTTCTGTTGTGTAATTTTGGTGGTATTTTAACCAACATTAGTTGAGGTCTTAGCTCAAAGTGATAGCAGTTGGAACGAAAGTGTATTATGTGATATTCTGATTTGATCGAAAATGTTTTCAATTATTTTGAAAAAATCGCCAGCTTTTTCTCCAAAGCCTATGACAGCTGACTTGTCTATTGACTGACTTGACTAAAAACTATTACTTAGAATAATGTAATTTAACCTCACTTGACACTGGCAAAATTGACCAAATTGGCAGATGCCATCTAATTAAGAAGTTGAAATAAAAATAAATAATATAGACAATTTACACAACATTATCTAGCCCCAAACTAAGCAGAGCTTGTACTATGGGAACCACATAGCTGATATAATACTATTTTTTTTTGTAAATGCATACTTAGAAAACAATATAACACCAGACAGATAACACACAAACATCTGCGTTCAACACACCAATATTTGTCTCGGCGGGGATCGAACCCACGACCTACTGCTCAAATAACAAAGAACATTGAAATAAATCAATATTTTCTGCTTCTAGATTCAGCGTTTGAATGGTTTGAGTGAGAGGTGCCTTGCCCCACAGTAGGCCTACCACGAGCTCTGTCTGGTTCTGGTTTTGAGTCTGTGTGAGTGCTCACCAGTGTAAACTGTGAGCGTGACGTTTTGACGTAGGATTTACTGAGTCAACACTCACACAGACGTAAAACCAGAGACAGAGCCAGACAGAGCTTGTGGTGGACCATACGTGGCATATCCTTTTAATCTCAGATCTTGACAAATTGTCTATGTAACCATACCGCATGACTCGATACTTACATGAATGTTCTACAATCGATCATTTCAATCGATTCAATCTCGACTACTCGCACTTGACAACTATTTGCATTCGCATACATTTTTAAACTTCAAATAAAAAAGAGGTTCTCAATTCAGCTGTGTTTTTTTTAAGGTTTGTTTGTATAACTTCGTCATTTATAAGCCGATTTGAAAAAGTTTTTATTTTATATGAAAGTTTATATTCCCAACGGTGAAGGAAAACATCGTAAGGTAACCCGCGATTTAGTCAGCTCCGCACGTGCCTATTGACCATGTCTTTCCTGTGGATCAGGCCGACTAAGCTGTCAGGATGGTATAGGTGCTGGGCAAGCCTATTCCAGGCACTATAGCGTCCCGTAAGTAGAGGCATGAGTAATCACCAGTTGCCCCTGACGCTATATAAATCATCTACAATAGATGCAAAGGCCAGTTTACTTTTTAATACTCCCAGATTGGCCCCATAGACAAGACGAGCCACACACAAAAAGCTCTACTACTACTTAGACCCAGGAGGCGGGAGTTTTTAGCCATCGAAGGCCGTCATGGCTAAGTGACATTATAGCCAGGGTTGTCAACCTTACCGAAGCAGAAAAAAATCGGTCGTCTGTAAAGTCGGTTTACTGACGATAGTTGAACGTACCAACGTCATACAGCTGTCCACGCGGACGCATCGCTCACTCAAATATGAAAGAGACAGATGTCAAACGCTGCCGAACGTGAAGGCCGTGCGTGCCTCTTTGTCGCTCGTTACGCGCTCTCGCTTGCACTTCAAGCCTTAAATGGAACGCCTCCGAGCGAGGTTACGCCGCAAAAGTCATGTTTTTTCGTGCGTGCAGCCGGCTCCATCGAATTATAAGACGTTGTCACGTCAAAAAATCTCAAAAAGTATAAAAGCAGTTTGAAGAGAGTAATATAATGATGATGATGTTTTTAAACGTCGGAGGCAGTGCTTAGATGATTTGATCTAACAAATGAGCTCGTTAACAGTTTAATTGCATATTTTGAACTTTTAACAGAGCACTGCAAAGCTGTTTTTAATGAACACCTTTGAACAATTAAATGTTCTCTTTGAAGAATTTCTCACGGAGTTTTTAACGTCTTTTTTTTATTGTACACAATGTAGCTCCAAATTAAACAGAGATTGTACTATGTAAACCAGATAGCTAATAAATACTTCACAAATATTTTTGTAATTAAATACTTAGAATACACTCAGACAGATGAAATACATCTGTGTTTACCATTCAAATATTTACTCTCGGTGGGGATCGAACCCACGGCCTACGGCGCAGAAGGACTACCAACTGAGCCGTGTAGCCTGTATGTCGGTGTCTTTTTTTTATGCCATAGCAGGCAGACGAGCAGACGGGCCACCTGATGGAAAGTAGTCACCGTCACCCATAGACACCTGCAACACCAGAATTGGTGCTGATGCGCTGCCGGCCTTTTAAGAAGTGATAGACCCGCCTTTTGAAGGACCCCATGTCGAAGCTCCGAGGGAAAACCGCAGAAGACAGCTCATTCCACAACTTACTCGTGCGCGGCAAAAAAGATCGCGAAAAACGAGCTGACGGAACAGGCCCACCTGATGTTAAATGGTAACCATTGCCAATAACAAAACATTGCCTTATAGGTCACGCACGTCAGGGACGTGCCCTACGATCCACTACCCTGCGTCCATAAAATTGAGGCATACAGATGTTCAGCATCACGTGCCAGTAATTTCACCCACACCCTTCAAATCGAAACACAGCGATGCTGCTTCACGGCAGCAATAGGCATGGTGGTAGTACGCACCCCCACGAGACACACACAAAGAGCTCTACTACTACTAAGATAGCATGTGAAGAAGCTCAGAAGTTGTTGAAAAGTTGCGGTAACTTGCCACCTGAGTACCAGGATTGCAGCACGCAGTAGTTGGATATAGGGCAGCGCGCGGACGGGACCGCACTTACCTGTTGCTTTCACTTTCGTGTACAACGGGCTCTGAGGACCAGGGTATAAGCAGACGCGAGGAGAGTGTCCTTTTCACTGTTTTAGAAAACTGCTTTACAAAAAATTATTTTATTGAAAATCAAAGAGACAAATTCCTACATAACGTATACTGTGGTTCAACAAAGACATTTTAATATTTATAAAAAAATCGGTTGTCTGTAAAGTCGGTTTACTGACGATAGTTGAACGTGACAACGTCATACAGCTGTCCACGCGGACGCATCGCTCACTCAAGTAGGAGAGAGACAGATGTCGAACGCTGCCGAACGCGGAGGCCGTGCGTGCCTCTTTGTCGCTCGTTCCACGCTCTCGCTTGCACTTCAAGCCTTTAATGGCACGCCTCAGAGCGAGGTAACGCCGCTTGAGTCATGTTTTTTCGTGCGTGCAGCCGGCTCCATCGAATTATAAGACGTTGTCACGTCAAAAACATTTATTTATACAAACTTACAGACAAGAAATAAAACACAAGTTCCGATGAAAGCTTTTGACTTGCACTTAACTACAAGTTACGGCTCGTCGAACATTCCAAAGCTTTATTACGTTTCGCTAATCTGCTAGTAGGCGGTGAGAGAACTTGCGTGGAAACTGCCGGTAACTGCCACTACCGGTCACCCATCTCATCGTTTATCGTTCTGAACGTGGCTATTTACACTATTGAAATCCTTGCCACAATCAATTTTTTTAGAGTTAAACAGATCTGTCTTTGGAAGCACTTCTTCTTCTTATAATGTCACTAGTTCTTTCGAAACATTGTGGGAAAAGGACTTCACACTTGAAGTCACAATGCTTCATGTTAGTTATAAGCAGACAGAAGTTTGGACATTTTCCAGTGTTCCACCTTGCCACTGATTTCTTTCTAGTTGTCATTTCATTCCTTCATTAGTAGAGCTCATGAAACCTGGCTAAAGACCTAAGGTCTTTGAGTTTGTCTACTGTGCCCTAGTTTTCAGCATGAATAAAATAGAATAATTCTTAACGTACGAGACTTGCAAGGCAATGCTTTGATATGTTTTTTTCAGACGTGACAGCGTCTTATAATTCAATGGAGACGGCTGCACGCACAAAAAACATGACTCATGCGGCGTTACCTCACTCTGCGGCGTTCCATAAGGCATGAAGTGCAAGCGAGAGCGCGGAATGAGCGACAAAGAGGCACGCACGGCCTCCGCGTTCGGCAGCGTTCGACATCTGTCTCTCTCCTACTTGAGTGAGCGATGCGTCCGCGTGGACAGCTGTATGACGTTGTCACGTTCAACTATCGTCCGTAAACCGACTTTACAGGCAACCGATTTTTTTAATCACGTGGGTATATTCTTGTTCCATCAGCCAGTGGTATAAAATGGAACCTTGACGTCTGATAACAGTCAGGTTACTGCCTCTGTTATGACCTCCGTCTACGTTCAAGTCATTGCATCCCAATTTGGTATCAATCTCGGTTTTGAAAGTGATGGTCTCCAGGCTCATTACTTGTTGTGTAACTATTTCAACCGCTACTATCGGTTCTAGAATTACCATCACATTTTTAATCCCTAATGATAAAGTTATGAGAATATTGGAACGAAGTTCCTTATCGCGCGTTGTGAAAGCTAGACGGAAAAAATTCTTACGAAAAGTTATCACGACACTTTTTGCTATAGTAAGCTATTGTAAGCTGTGCGCCGTGCGCATGTTTCTCTGTCTGTCTCTCTCTCTTATAGAAAGCAAGCCAGATATTTTCATTTCTATTTCGCATTGAACAGTGTGGTGTCGCGACGATTATTTTTGTTGAGTGTATACAGGTTTTTTTGTAAATAATAATAAAGGAACTTCGTTCCATCCGGGTGTCCCTTGACACCTCTCAAGTTTTTTATTAATATTCTCGTCTCTTTCACTTTCATATCTTTATGACAGGCCTCTCAGCTCAGTTGCTAGTTGGTAGTAGCTCTATCTTTTGCGCCGTAAGTCGTGGGTTCGATCCCCACCGAGATATTTTGTGTGGTGAACACAGCTAGGTGTTATATTGTATTCTAAGCCCCGTATTCAGAAACAGTTCTTGAGTCTCAGTCGAGCCTCAAGCATAGATTTTTGAAATTTTTCAATGGAGAACTGTCAAAAAATCTATGCTTGAGCTTGCTTGAAGCTCGACTCAGACTCAAGCACTATTTCAGAACCTTAGAATGCTCAGTGACTATAATATATAATATAATGTGAATATCTCACTATCACTTAAAAATCCTTTCACCACACTCTCGTTCGAAGAATTACTTACTTCACAAAAAGTGAAGCAGAAGAATGAAGAATGTGTTTTTATCAGTCTTCACTGCAGGGTAAAGGTATCTCTAGCTATGGCGTTTCTAATCGAGATGACACGCTTTCGAGTTCCAGTAGTAGGGATCGAACCTGTGACCTTTCACAATAGGTCGCCTCGGGCGGGGCGAGCGCATTGTTTTGTTTGTGATTTGATGACGTGTACCTTTGTTCCTACTCGAATACTTTGGTTGGAAATTGGATAAAAGTAAGCTCGCCGGACGCCTCTCAACAATCGTATAAGTTTTAAATTACAATTTAGATAGGTACTTGAAACATACGTGTATGTCCGTATGTTTAATGTAATACTTACATTGCTTATAAGTAAAAAAAGAAAATGTGCTATCCTACCTTACCTAGATTAATATTGTGTGCGGGTAAGCCGCAATAAACAGTTGGTTCGTTGACTTGCGCCTTTTACTCACGAGCTCCCTAAATTACTATTTAAATCCCACTGGCGACGAGATAAACCGCGTTAAGTCACCACTAGTGTTTGTGTTTATGTGTTTTTATCAAGTGGCACTAAAATGCCGATCGGTAAAATCGAACAATTCGATATTTCAAGCAAAAAGTGGTTGGCATATATTCGACGCGTGGAACAGTTCATGGCGCTCAATGGAATCAAATCAGAATTACAAGTAGCTACGCTGGTGACATTAGTTGGCGAAGCTACATATGATTTAATGTGTGATTTGTGCGCGCCTGATAACCCGGAAACCAAAACATTTGAAGAATTGGTAAAGACAGTCGGCGACCATCTCGAACCAAAGCGCTCGGACATAGCCGAGCGGCACATATTTAGACAACGACGTCAAAATGGTGGCGAAAGTCTTGGCGATTACTTGCAAGTTCTCAAGCATCTAGCAACTACGTGTAGTTTTAAGACCACGCTTGAAGAGAACCTGAGGGACCAATTCGTGTCTGGACTTGCAAGCGATGATATGAGATCGCGACTTTTCGCCGAGCCTACACTGACGTACAAGAGGGCGGTGGAGCTGGCTTTTGCGCTCGAGGCAGCCGACCGGCACGCGCATGCGAGCGGGACCGGGACGGGCAGCACGGCGGCGACCGCGGGCTCTGGCACCGCCGAGCCCGTGCACCGGCTGGCGACAGGACGTGGCGGCGGCGGTGGCGGCGGCGCGCGCGCCGCGCCTGGCTACAACGGTGGCAGTGGCGGCGGCGCAGCGAGAGCGCGCGCCTCGCCAGCGGCCGCAAGCGACGCGCAGCAGCCTTGCTGGCGGTGCGGGAAGGGGCACCGGCCCATCGGGTGCCGTTTTAAAAATTATTCGTGTGACGCGTGTGGCCAAAAGGGCCATCTAAAAGTGATGTGCAGGCGTTTCTCCCGGCAAGGAGATGCATCGCCCTCGGGGCGAGGGCAGAACTACATCAATAGTGACAACGATTCGGAGTGCGAGATTTACAATCTCAATGTTTGCAATAATAGTGACCGACCATATAATGTGCAGGCAAGTGTTAACGGTAAAGTGATAATGTTCGAGCTGGACACTGGCAGTAAGTTATCTACAATTAATACTAATTTTTATGATGAACATTTCAAGCAGAGACCGCTTATCGCTAATGACCTTTGTTTACATTCGTATAACGGTACTACGATCGAAGTAGCCGGTTATATCATGGTTGATGTACAGATAGGGACGCGCACGGCAAGAAATTTAAAACTCTTTGTAATTAAAAACGGCGGACCGCCGTTACTGGGCAGGTCTTGGCTAAGTCAGCTGAATATTGATAAAATTAAGATTAATGAAATGATTTTCAATATATCGGATGTAAATTTAGTTGAAAATTTAAGAAAAGAATTTCCCACCGTGTTCGCTCCTGGTCTTGGTACTTGTACTAAGCAGCTGTCGTTAAGATTGCGAGATACGACTCCTATTTTTATTAAGGCGAGACAGATGCCGTTAGCTTTACGTAAGCCTGTTGAATTGGAACTGCAGCGACTCGAGGCAGAGGGTACCATTCACAAGGTAGATTATTCTGATTACGGAACACCGATTGTTCCAGTTATTAAGAAATCGGGTGACATACGTATATGCGGGGATTATAAAGTGACTATAAATCCGAAGTTGATCCGTGATCCGTACCCTATGCCACGAATCGAGGAATTGTTTGCCGCTTTAAGCGGTGGCGAACAATATTCTAAAATTGACCTCACCAACGCATACCAACAATTATTTTTGGATGAAAGTTCGCGGGCGTGCAGTGCGATCACGACTCATGTAGGTACATATATCTATGATCGGACACCTTTTGGATTGACCTGCATTCCTGAAAAATTTCAAAAATTTATGGAAGAAACGCTCAGAGGTTTGAAGGGCACAGCGGTGTTTTTAGATGATATAGCGGTCACCGGGGCCAACAGATCGGAACATTTAGCCAATTTAAGAGCTGTTTTGTGTCGGTTGCGTGAGGTCGGCTTAAGAATAAAACTAGAGAAATGTAGTTTTATGCAAAATTGTATCACCTACGTAGGTTTTGTCATTGACAAGCAAGGTTTGCACCCTGATCAAAATAAGATAAGAGCTATTGTTGATGCACCAGCACCAGAGGATGTTACTCAGTTGAGGTCTTTTCTAGGTCTGATTAATTATTACTCGAAATTTATACCCCGACTGAGTACTATTTTACATCCATTGCATAGTTTATTGCGCAAAGATATTGGTTGGGTTTGGTCAGCAGAATGTCAAAACGCTTTCGATGAGATAAAATCTGTTATATTGAGTAGTAAAGTGTTGGTGCATTATAATCCGGATCTTCCGTTAGTACTAGCGGTGGATAGCAGTTCATACGGCATCGGCAGTGTGTTGTCGCATCGATTCCCGAACGGGGACGAGCGTCCCATATGTTTCGCATCGCGCACCCTTAACGCGGCCGAAAGATCCTACAGTCAACTGGACAAGGAAGCGCTGGCTATTATAGCTGGGGTCATCAAACACCATCAGTATATTTACGGCCGTCATTTTATTATTAAAACTGATCATAAGCCGCTTACGTTTATATTTGGACCAAAGTTCGGGTTACCGGTAACGGCGGCTAGTAGGCTGCAAAGATACGGCACGAGACTCGCGTCTTATGATTTTGATATTGAGTTCGTTAAATCGAACGACAACAGTAATGTCGATGCCTTATCGCGACTGCCACTACCCAATAAACGATATATTTGTAATGAATCGGATTCGGTGTCGTACATTAATTATGTTGAAGAATCTTTTCCAATCAGCGCTAAAGAGGTGGACTTGTGGACACAGAAAGATATGGTTTTAAATAAGGTTAAAACATACATAGTTAACGGTTGGCCTTCGAAAGTTACCTCAGAGTTAGAAAAACCCTATCTCCATCGTAAAGATAGTTTAAGTTTAGAACAGGGTTGTATTTTATATAACCATCGGGTTATCGTGCCAGAATATCTAAGGAAGCAGGTCCTAGCTGAGTTGCATGAAGGACATTTAGGCGTCGTAAAAATGAAAAATATTGCTAGAAGTTATGTTTATTGGCCTTCTTTAGATGCTCAAATCGAATCGATTGCTAGAGAATGCAGTGCTTGCCGACAGCAGCGCGACGCGCCTCCACGGTCCTTGTTACACCCGTGGGAGTTCCCCGCGCGGCCGTGGCAAAGAATTCATATAGATTTCGGCGAGTTTCAGGGTAAACACTACTTGGTCTCCGTTGACGCACATAGTAAGTGGATCGAGGTGCAGAAAATGTCTAGCACTAACGCCGCGTCGACCATAGGCAAGCTTCGGGAACTTTTCGCACGTTTCGGTCTCCCCTCACAGGTCGTCAGCGACGGCGGCCCGCCGTTCGGTTCTGGTGAGTTCGCTAATTTCATGAAGAAAAATTTTATAACTCATACCATAACGAGCCCGTACCGACCGGCGGGTAACGGAGCGGCCGAGAACGCGGTGAAGTCGGTTAAGCGCGCCATGAAGAAGGCCGCGCATGAAGTGGTCGACGTCGACACGGCGGTCACCAAATTTTTATTTCAATATAGAAACTGTCCGCACGCTACAACCGGCGTGGCACCGGCCGAGGCAATGCTCGGCAGACGGCTGCGCGGTCGGCTGGACGTGCTGCGGCCGAGCGCCGAGCGCGCCAGCGAGGCGGCCGTCGCCCGCGCTGCGCGCTCCGCTCCCGGCACCGAGCGCAGCGCCGCGCCCGGCGACTCGGTGCTGGCGCGAGACTACAGCGCGCGCGCCGATAAATGGGCGCCGGCCGTAGTAACGACGCGAGAGGCTCCGCTTACTTATCGCGTTCGTTGTTCCGATGGACGCGAGTGGAAGAGGCACATTGACCAGTTGCTACCTATTGGGAAACCTCGTTCCACTCTGCGGCACTCCGCGGTCGGTTTACCGGAGAATGAAGGTTCTGATCGTGAGGAGCAATTTGATGACGCAGTCGAAGAGTTACCAGATTCTCAGTCTCCTAAAGACACTTCTAGCGCAGTCCCTAACCGCGAAAGCGAACCGAAACCGATTCAAGGCCTCGATCAAGGGCAATCCAATGAAGTACGTGCTAAACGAGCGTGCACTTTAAAAAAAAAAATGTACAAGGTATAAATTTTGTTAATTGATTGATACTATCTTAAGTTAAATTTTAAGTTAGGTATTGGTACTATATTGTTTTAATTTATATTATACTCCTTGCTCAACAAATTATCGCTTCACAGTTTATGTACCATAGATTTGTGTAATGCGTGGAGCTTACCTACTTCCAGCTATAGGTAGAAAACAAGATATGCTTGGAGCAAAACATTTTTTTTTTCTTTTGTTGGTTTTCACTAACCATTTATAAGCATTAGGCACTCAACAGTTCGCCTAAATATTGATACCTTTTTTTGTTATTAGTTCCTAGTTTTTTTTAAAGGGGGACGTGTGCTATCCTACCTTACCTAGATTAATATTGTGTGCGGGTAAGCCGCAATAAACAGTTGGTTCGTTGACTTGCGCCTTTTACTCACGAGCTCCCTAAATTACTATATAAATCCCACTGAAAACAGGCGTTTGTATCTATTGTAGATGATTTATATAGCGTTAGGGATAACTGGTGATTACTCATGCCCCTACTTACGGGACGCTACAATGCTTGGGACAGGATTTTTAAATGGAATAGGCTTGCCCAGCCACCCTGACAGCTTAGTCGGCCTGATCCACAGGAAATACATGGTCAATACGTGCGGAGCTGACTAAGCCGCGGGTTTCTTTACGATGATTTTCTTCACCGTTTGAGAGCACTAGCATTGTGTACATAATTTTTTAACAAAAAAACTCACTTGTACACGACTCGATTTGAACGCACGATAGGATCGGAAATCGGGGTCGCTACCACTAAACCAACAGTGCTTCTAAGTACTGACTATTTAAAAATCCACTGACAAAAAAACTGTCTCCTATGTCAGAATACCAGCTGTCTTTGAGCCTGTTGTCGTGAATACGTGAAGTAAAGATGTTGAAAGTGTTTTAAGTTTTTTGATTGGGTAAACTTTACATTCTCCTAAAAATAACAATATTAGATCAATAACCCAGTTTAAATCCTAGAATACCAGGATCCCAGACTTAATCAAATTTATCTATAGTACCCGACTCATACCCCCTTAGTTAAAAGACCACTTGGCTAAGCCCATAAGAGCTATTTGAAAAGGTTGCGAAGACCATGCGCACGTCAAATGTAACTTACCAGTGCTGGTGAGTCCAAAGGCCCAGCAGTCCTGGACCTGGTCTTCCTCAGCTCACTCTCTCCGTCCGAGGGTCGGTCGCTCTCTCTCTCCGAGGAGTGGTAACGGGTCTCTCTATAGTTCTGGTATCGCTTTTCTTCTGATGGTTTCCTTTCGTACCTTAAACCACATGGAATTTATTTATTGGAAGAACTGTAGTTTTTTGCCTGTGCTTTTAGGTTTGGTCACGTGGAACTGACACCTAGACTCACCTAGCTTTAAGACATTTCAAAGTGATTCTAATGATCAAACTGATTCTTGTTCTTTATGGAAATGCCTGAGGAAGGCCTACATCGAGGGTCAAAGTAAAAGCAAAAAATTTGTTACTTAATTATATCTCAAAAACGCGAGAGCGCTGGGGGCCTAGTGGTAGCGGCCCTGCCTTCCGATTCTAATGTCGTGGGTTCAAATCTAGTCGTGTACCAATGAGTTTTCTGACCAAAAATTTATGTACACTATGCCAGTGCTCTCAAACGGTGAAGGAAAACATCGTGAGGAAACTGGCATATCAAAGAACTAAAAAAGTTCGAAAATATTTGTCAAGTGCATGAAAGGAGCCTTTGCGGTGCATTTAAAATCCTTTCACCACACTTGGTTCGAAAGAATCAGTGTCACGATAAGAAGAAGAAGATCTCAAAAACGTATTAAAGCTAAGTATGTCTAGTGCCAGTTCCACGAGACCAAGCCTAGCCTCTTTTATAAGGGAAGCCTATTTCCAGTCTGAGACCTCTTTGCTGCTGATAGAAACAGACACTAAATTCCTCTGTTTTCCAGGGACCTCTTCAAGCTACCTATAGTGAATATAGTGCGTGTAAGAGCTCTCACCTCTCATTCCTGTACTTAGGCTCAACATCACGCTGGTACTTGCGCTCCACATCGCTGTCTTCTCTGTACCGCAGTTCTTCGCGAGAGCTCCGATGCCTCTCGTCTCCTAAACACTCGTAGTTAATCTTCTTCACTATGATCTCGCTTGGCTCTGGGTCAGTGAATCTAGAATTAAGGTTATCACTTATTTTGTAGCTCTTATGAACAAACAGGCTAATAAACAAAGGTGCAAAGAAGAAAAATCATTAGGAAGGTTGGAAGTTTCGAACGAAGGCTTCAATTTAGCGTTGTGGCTAGCCCTAACTAAAAGTTATTAGGGGCTAGTAATCAAGAAATGTTTTAACAGAATACCAGCACAAAGTCAAAAGCTCACTAAGTAAAAGAAAGAAAGATAGAAGAAGAAAGAAATACATTTATTTGTCGCACACCTCAAACGAAGAATATTTTGAGTACTTAAAAAACACTTTAGGTAACTAAACAAACTAAAACAAATTCGTGATTTAGGAAGTCTTGTAAATTGCAAATGAGGTTTTCTTTTGGCATGGCTGTGGTACGTTTATGATACTCATGTGATTGTTATCTGTCAAAAATGGATCATAAAATCGTTGGATATTCTTGGAAAGAAATATTCTCACTACAACCAGCGTTCCATGTATGCTTTACAGGAATGATATTAAGTTGCCTCTGATTTCATCACCTAGAATAGTATGTTTATTACCTTCTGTACTCGGAGTCTCTCCTCACGAGAGGCTCAGGGCTCTTTAGCACGCGCGTGCGAGTCTGCGGGACCACCTTTTCTTCCTTCTCTTTCTTGCTCTTCTTGGAAGAGTCGCGAGAGAACAGCTGTTTAACCTAAAACACAAGAAAATTCTAGTATCTCATAATTTGATTTACCTACGTTATCATTCTCATTTGGTTTAAAAGTAACTATCATTGCTGTCAAACTGCAAAGATTTCAGCTGGTTTCACTTAAAAAGCCCTTATTTTTAAATGATGATTTTTGTTCCATAACTTACTTTTTCAAGTCCAGAAAGCTTCTTAGCCTTGGGTGGTTTACCACTCAGCTTATCATCAGTACTTGGACTTTTCTCATACCTCTCCAGTTTAGGATCAAGTCGAGATCCATCATCAGCGCTTCTATCTCTAGATCCATACTTTTTATACCCTTCGTCTCTGTACTTCAAGTGCTCAGTATTTGCGTATATCTGTTCACCAGGGTAGTTATTCTCTGTGTGTTTCCTCTCACTATCTAAGAACGATGATGTTCTTTGAACATCATCATCGCTTTCGTATCTTCTATGTCTCCTATGGATCTCGCCGCTGTCTTTACGGAAGTCGTTTTCTATTCCTGAGTCTACAAGACGGTTGTCGAAGCGACTAGGAGAGCGATCGTAGTAATCCCTACTGTCGCCAGAATCGTGACGTCTGATCGTAAAGTCTTCTTTGTACCTATCTTTGTTCTTGACTCTACGTAAAGAATTATGATAAGAATCCGTGTATTTGGGAAGATTTGCGTATTCTTCTTCCCTCTCTTGTGCTATTTCAGGGTTAGACGAGTAGTGGCCCTTTCTTTTACCAAAATATTCATCTCTCACTTTATACTTTTGCCCAGTTTGTAGAGCGTCATGACTAGAAGTGAGTTTTTTCGATCTATATTTTTTATCTTTATATTCATCGGGAGTCAAAACGGGCTTCGCTGCGTTAGATTCAAGGCTAGGAGGTTCATACTCAGGCTCAGGAGGAATAACTTTTCTATTATCTTTGAACCTTGGTTCTATTCTGTCTGAGATATTACTCCTATCTACTTCGGTTTTAGGACCTTTATAGAACGCCCGAGATTCTGTATTATACTTTATTTTCTGATTATCAGAATCGTATTTGTTAAAATCTTCAACAACACTGTTTTCAGCAAATCCATCTCTTTCTAGCGTGTGACGATAATAGCGCGCTGTTTCATTCACGTATCGCTCTGTTGCCTTCATTTTCTTTTCAGCTTCATAAATTGGATCGGTTTCCATAAGATACTTTGATATTGGTTCATCTACTCTTTCGATTATGCGCTCGCGTTCGTGTCTACGAGCATTCAAACGAGATTCTAAAAGTTGTCGCCGGTGGCTTAGTTCATTGAAGTCTAAATCAACCTTTGCAGTTTCCGGTTCGTAGGATTTTTTCTTAGTATCCATGCCATCTCCTCTTCCTCTAAACGTTTCAATAAAATCATGAGAGTCATCTTTATGAGATGGGTACTCATTAGCGTAAGTAGGCTCAAATTCATCAAAGCTTGTCATTCTGAATTCTCTAAACTTTGGTTTTATTGGCGAATCTGTAATTTTATACCCTTTTTGTATGTTCTCATTTTTTTTGTAGTTGTATTCAGTTTTACGGTTGTTGGTATATTTATATCTTTCTTCATAGCCAAGTCCTTCATCTTCATCAGAATGATTGCCTAACTTATCTCGAGAAGGTGAATATTTATTGTTCACTGTGTCTTTATTATACCGTTCGGTGTTCCTATCACCGTCTCTTATGACTTGGGCATAAACAACTCCTCTATCGTTCATTTTGTTCACTGGAGATGGGATTCTATCTGGACTGTTTCTTATGAATAGATTACCATCGGGACTTACACTTGGTTTAATGTATGAAAACGGTTGATTGGTGTTGGTCCCGTTCATTGGGGTGATTAAATGGTTTTTGGGAGGTGGAGACATTTGATCTTCCCTTATTATTCTGACCATATGTCCGACAGTGTGCCCCCGGGTTAGCGGTGGCTTGTCAGGTGGCTGCTGGCTACTGTGAATCATTTCTTTGTCAGCATATACGTTTTCTTCAATTTTCCTAATGCTATCTTTTATTTTATCCTTAACTTCGAGTGAGCTGATATTTTTTGGTTTGAATGAGTCGATTTCATCAACCAGCAAAGTTTTCTTTACGTCTGTTTTTCTTTTAGGAGTTTCACCAATTGGAGGTGACTGTTCTTTTTCAGTAGATTTTCCTCTCTTATTGCGTGTTGGTGGTCTAGGTTCTACTTTTTCAGTAGTTTTAATTCTTGGTGGTTTTTCAAGCGGATTCACTTTTTTAACTACTATAGCTTGTTTATCAGATTTGATACTTTCTTTTTGGGCAAGTTTCTGCTTCTGAAACACTTCAAGAGGAGGGGTCTTTTTGAAATAATCGTCTCTTGGTGAACTTTCTATAATAGGTGACAGTTGAGTCTTTTTGTTACGCAATGATTTAAGGAATTCCTCAGTCTCACTGCCAGATCTCTTTCGTATCGGTTTCGTTTGTGTGTTAAGTTTAGTGTTGGACTTCAGATCCGTTACGTCACTCTTGCTTCTTTTGACTATTGCTACAGGTTTTGTTGTTACTACTACTGGATCAACGGGGCTTTTGTTTCTTTGTTGTCTTCTGAATATAGTTGACAGCGATGTTCTTTCTTTTCTCTTCTTTCCTACGTCACTAGTAGATCTGCCGAGGGAAGATTTACCATCGGGTGTCGTATCGTCACTGTTCCTTCTCCCTCTATTTTCAGTGAGTTTTCTTCTGTGTGGGAGAGAGAAGAACTTCTCTGGGGGGTGGTCGGCTGTGCAAGTGACGCTTTGTGCTTGCGCTAGAACTTTATTAGCTTCATCTATAAGTTCCTTTTCGGAGAGATGCGTGAATGGTTCTTTTCTGGTTGGCGTTTGTTCTGAGGAACCCCGCACCTCCCGCGGTTTACCTGTAACGAATAAATTTGGTAAAGTTTTTGCATGTTTTTTGCCTGTTTTGATTAATAGTTACAGATGGTTGAATGAAACTTAATACATTGAACCAAACGCATACAAAAAGTAAGTGGATATTGATGATTCTTAGAAGTTCAAGGTTAGGAAGCATAAAATGTAAGTAAATATGTACATTCAGATGAGCATGACATAGAAAGAATGATGTAAGTATGAGTAATTTATAAATAACCTTATTATAATACTGTTATTAGTAAATATCCTGTACCATCTTTTTGCTTAACTTAAAACTGGTTTGTGCCTTATTGTATAAACGTATTATATTTTACACAATATTTACTTATGAAGAATCTGAAGAAACGAAACAGACTTGTACACATACGAGTACCGATACCTACATAATGCGAATTTTAATTTGCATCAATATTTCTTTCTTTCTCTCACTTTAACTTAAAACTTAAAAATAAATGAGCAAGAACGCATATTTTACTTAATTTAAGTACAACTAAATAGTAATCAAAAAATTATTATATAAAATAAAAATATCGCTTCCTCCTAAATATCCTTCCCTTTTTTGGATCAGTTGAGAGCTAGAGACGGTCTGCACTGCAGATATTATAGCTCAACTGTTTCATGTGTATTTTGTATTTTTTCTAAATTTGTTTAGTTTTAGAATTTTTTGATAAAATCCGTCTTAATTTAAGTTAAAAGCCATTTTTGGACAGTTTGTGAAAATTATATTTGTAAATGTTTTGCTATGAACCATGTTAAACACCAGTTGAAACACTAGTGGTGTTATTAATAATCCTGGCGTAGCGTTGGACTAGTTATAAATAAATAAATAAATAAATATTGTGGACAATTCACACAATACTACCCAGCCCCAAACTAAGCAGAGCTTGTAATATGGGAACCAGATAGCTGATATAATACTTGAATACATTTTTTTTTTGTAAATACATACTTAGAATACAATACAACACCCAGACAGAGAACAAACATTTATGTTTACCACACAAAATATTTGTTCTCGGTGGGGATCGAACCCACGACCTACGGCGCAGAAGGCAGAGCTACTACCAACTGAGCTAGAGGCCAGTCACTGAGCTAGAGGCCAGTCACTGAGCTAGAGGCCAGTCAGCTAGAGTTAATCCGTGTTATGTCACATTTGCTCGAGTTGACAATTGCATGTCAATGCAAGAGACAAAACACGGATTAACTAGTCCAACGCTACGCCAGGATTATTAATAACACCAAGAGGGCGTTTAAATAAAAGTGTATTCTTTATTCAGTCTTCTCCAAGTTAAGTACTTAAAAGTTTACTTAGAGTGTACTTATGTCGCGCAGCCTCCAATGACGTCATCACGCCTCACGCTTATTTTTAGCACTGACGACTTTCGACCGAAATGAGTGTTTTAGAGTTCCGTAACCAAAAAACTTTAGAACATTCTAAAACCTTTTTTTTTAATATAAAATCACTATAATTTACAAACGTTTGTGAAAACCCTCTTTTTAATTTGTACAAGGTGTTAGCAAATATATATTTTTTTTCTTCGACTATTTTTTATTTATTTAGTTTTTCTTAGTACGATCATAAAAACAAGAAACTGATATTTAGCCCATTGTGTGTTGGCACCGCACCTTAGCACGTGAACCCAACTTACACTTGGCAGTTTTTTACTTTTTCTTTTTACAGGTAAAACGTGAGTTTGATAGCATTCTCGATGTTATCGCTGTTTTAAAACTGTTATAATTTATACAAAAAGGATCATTTGTATGCTTCTTAAATAAATTAGGAACTCGTTTTGTTAAACTGGTTTTGTTTAATTAAAAACAAAGATTTTAGATCTTTGTCGACCGGGTGGGCTTCGAACTCATGACCTTTACGTCAACACTTTGGTCTTTTTTTTATCACTATCTGATGGAACAAATATATGGCCCACCTGATGTTAAGTGGTAGCCATCACCTATAAAAGCATTACCACGTAGGTCACGCACGTCAAGAACGTGCACTACGATTCACTGCCCTGCGTCCATCAACTTGAAGCATGCAGATGTTCAGCCTCACGTGCCAGTAATTTCACTGACACCCTTCAAATCGAAACACAGCAATGTTGCTTCACGGCAGCAATAGGCATGGTGGTAGTACGCACCCAGACGAGACACACAAAGAGCTCTATTACTACTAAGGGTCTTGCTGTTACTTTATTGTTACTTGCTTAGTTCAGAACTATCAGCTTTCAAATTATTAAAATTGAAGCAATATCTTCGGAGCTACGAGGCCTCAAAAAATCAGAGTTAAAGTCAAATTACTCTAATCAATGATATCACAAGGATTATTTTGAAACGTGCTACGTAAAGAACACAACAACAAACTGAATAATAGTTTCATATTGTCCCTAAGTAAATAGGAACAATAAGAAACGTGCTTACGGACACATTCATAAAATAAATCTAAAAACTCAGCATAAAACTGCTCATTAGCCAACATTTTGGCTAGATCGTAATCTTATTAGGATACACACCAAAACTATTAAAAAAAAAAAGAGTCTAGGTGACACACACAATAAGGCCTCAAATACCCCTCTTCAGTCGGGGGTTACAAACCCCAGGCACTTAATCATCAGGAATAGGAAAGCATGGTAAACATGTAAAGGTGACGCTGCTGTAGGATCAAACAATCTAGACGCCTATAGAAATCTTGTTTATATAGTAGGCGTTAGGTCCAAGAAAACGAAGGTTGTGCAAACACAGAAAAATCATTATTTCCTAGAATGTTAGTAAGACAATGAATCACATTGCTTCCTGTTTTGAACCTACACCTTCCCACATAGATGACATTATTCATGATGTGATTAGTTAATGTGTGGTCGGTGGAGTAAGGCCTTGACCGAATGGTGGCCGAAGTCAGGCCGAAGATATCTTGGGCGTCCGAAAGCACGATGGGTCGACGACATCGTGAAGGTCGCAGGAAACATCTGGACAAGAGACGCGCAGGACAGAGGAGGCCCGCAAAATATGAAAGAGGCTTATACCCAGCAGTGGGTGATACCGGGCTGAAATGATGATGATGATTAGTTAATCATCAGCCTTCCTCTTGTTTTGAGAAGTTCGCCATGGTCAGCAATACACTTGGCATACTTGGCTTTCTCTGTACATTTTTGGGAAAGTATCAGTAGACCTACTGATATTAAAACAATAGTCCATTGAGTCCTTATCAGCGATGTAGAATTGAATAACGCGCCGATTACAACACAATATTATCTCTACTACAGATCAATTCAATTTTATTACTTCGCCAAAAATCCAATCCATTTCACTTTAAGTAGAAAGCAGAAAACCAGCGCCTATCTGTCTACTAATACCCGGTTGTTGATAAGACACATTTTAAATAACTGCATACATTTGCCAAAAAGCAACGATGGTTAGGGTTGGGGGTCATCAAGCACTTATGGAAAAATAACAACTGCGCAAAATTGAGCTTGTGTAAAATTAACTAATATTGAAGTTTTTTCTAGGGCATTTTATACGTATCATTTATTTTTATTCTAATTTATTTTCTGCGACCTTTATCTCAATCAAGATATGAAACTCATGCCTTAGGATTACAGTACAATTAAATTGCTTGATGGACGCCAGTAAATTGATTTCTATCTAAATACAGCTTTATGAATAAAGCTGGTTCAATAACGTCACCCTGAGGCAGTCATTAGCCGCGGCGCGGAGGCGGTTCGTCCGGCGCTACTCAGACAACCCAAAAAAGGTTTCGGATGACGATACAAACACTCACACGACCAGTTTTTATCTGGCATTGACCCAACGAAGCAGAATCCTTTTGTGGTCAACTCTGTCGAAAGCCTTCGATGAATCCAAGAAATCTGTGTATATTAATCCTAATGCAGTTTCATTAATCTTTTTAAGCTAACTGCCATCACCTATTGCGTAGTTTTGCTTAAATTAAACTAGGTGAGTCTTAGCCCCAGGCATAAATTAACATAGCTTTGTCTCTTACTATACATTGAAGTTAGAAGGAGACTGCCTGAGTTTTACCAAATACAGTATCTAACGCAATATGATTACAAATTCAATGGTTATCGATTGTATTGTTCTAATTAATCGAATTCCGCGATACATTTGGAGTGTAATTGCCTAATTGGGATTCAAAATTAGGTGTTCATTTTGTCGTGACTGGCTCTCATGTTTTTAATGTAGTTTAATTATAGTTATGATTAATACTCTGCGGATGTTGAGGTAGTCAAAGTATATTCAATGTTACGTATACAGTCTTGGTTGAAGAAGGTTAGTTATTTTGCAACCCTGCAGTTGCCAAAACCCTAAGATTACGACTTAGAAACTACCTAGTTTATCCTATAGACCATGTAGTGATGCTTGTATTGCGGTTTTCTGAGTTGAAAGGTGTGATTGCTGGATTTCCGATGCAATTATATATTTGCGTGTCGGGGTGATAGACGCAAAGCTAGATAAGGCACGTGCTCTTTACGTTATAAACCAAGCTGTAAGTTCCTTACAGGCTTGTCATGACGTTTAATTTTGACTCTGACTTTGACCTCGGTCTGAGAATAGAAATAAGTACTGTAAGTGGATGTGCTATATGATCAAATTGCATATAGCGCATTTTTTAAAGACAGAGATATCCGCTCGATCTCATCTGACTGTTACAACAAAATAAATTGTCGTCATATGCCGTTTTACACAAACAAATTACTTATATTTTGACAAATTAACATTACTTTGTCAAGCAAGGGTCATAATTATCCACCTGTTTGCACCTATTTTATCAATAAACATGAATACGATCAAGCAAACACTCAATCAACGCAAGGTAGCAATCATCACGCGGCCAGCGATGTGAAAAAGGCATAAATAATTTATGATCACATCTTAATTTCTCGCCCACACATCTTTAGCTATTTAAAGCTTTATCTCAAAGGAGTTAAGGTGCATTTAGGATTGCATGATTGGACAAGGTTACTTACAACTTTATGGGCAATTGCATTCATAGATTTGGTTATGACACCCACATTAGGTTCTTATTTGGTTCTTACAGTTATCTTGTTAATTTGGTTGAAGTCATCATTTAATACAATCATTCAATGGTTATATTTATTTCAAAGTCGATAGAGTCGATAGAGTCTGATTGATGCTTTGGAAATGTGGTGCTGGAGACGACTGCTTGGAGTATCGTGGACTGAATTTCGCACTAATGTTTCGATACTCCAAGAACTAAACATCAAACAGCGTCTATCCAACTTAGTACAGTGTCGCATCCTAAAGTACTACGGACACGTCTCGCGGCGGGACACTGACTCGATTGAGCGCCTCGTGGTTCAGGGACAAGTAGAGGGCACAAGACCACGTGGAAGATCTCCCATGCGCTGGACTGATCAGGTCAAATCCGCAGTGGGTGGAACCCTACAAGAGTGCTCCCGGATGACGACATGTAGGGAGGAGTGGCGAGATATCGTGAGGCGTGCCACAGCCCCTGATAAAAACAAATAATAAGATATTCATGATGACCACGACCGCTCTGACAAGAGTGAAGCGACTGAGAAGAAGAAGAGTCTGTATGATTCATGATAAGCGTTTCCATTTTTGTAATATTTCTATTGATTATCCAAAATATTTAAAAGAGTCTCTTAGTGCCCCAGCACCATTATTTTATCAATTTTATCAGCCATATGAGCTTGATTAATAAAATTTTCCTTCTTATTTCAAATAGAGAATATATTAACACTAAATAACATTATAAGGAAATATCACAGTATTTTATGGTACCTAGAATTTTGTAAAAGCTTTGATATTTTATGCATTTGACACGGAATAATAAAAGTTTTGTTATATGTATTTGAAAGTAGGTTGTTTAATGCGGTTGCCAATTTTTTTTTGTGGCGAATTTAAAAAATAACATTGAGAACATTTGAGTCCCTAATTTGATAGTTGTGCGAGGTATAATGATCGTCCAATTACCACTTGTTAATTATGAGAACTAATCTGATCTTAGTTTTTCTTAGTATTCCTCATTTAGAACTTTACACGGAAAACTTTTAAAATACCTATCCTGTCTGGAGATCAAAATCGTGAGGCTATTTCTTTTATTTTCCCTTTTTTAAAGTTAGCGGTCCGGTAACCTTATATAACTGATACCTAATTGGTTGGCTGACCTTGCGTACAATGCACTAGAACGAAACCAATAAAGTTCTCTAAACTGACCTCAAAGATAAGTGCACTTTGGACAATGGAAGTATGTTCCACATCTTTAGATGATAATTTGTTAAACTAGCATTTGATTTTGCTGTTGTGATCACCATTAAATCCGTTGTGATATCCGTTGGGGAATAAAGGTTCTCGAATGGCGACCAAGAACCAGAAAACGAAAAGTAGAGCGCCCACCGCAGATCGCAGGAAGTCGGTGGATGGAAAGGGCTCAGAATCGTTCTTCCTGGAAATGTGTAGGGGAGGCGTATGTCCAGCAGTGGACTTCTTCAGGCTGATGGTAATGATGATGATGATCACCATCATTATCATTAGCTTGATGAAGTCCACAGCTGGACATAGGCCTCTATACATTTCCAGGAAGGACAGTTATGCCCTTTTTTCTCCACCGTCTTCTCTAGATTCCCTTAGATTACGAGAGTTACGAGATATAGGGTATAATAACAACTTCAAAATTGTACACACCACGCTCAAAATTAAGGTAGTCGCAGGCGGATTTTTTGACTAATAAATATATGAATTTAAACCTATTTATAAATAAAATACGGATCTAAATGTTGACTAAACACCTATTGACGCCTACGGAAGCCGGCGAGGTCGCTGCCCACAAAGAACGTCTTGTATCTAAACTTAGTTAGCACTGCCTTCGTCTAGGTACACTTGTTCAAGGAAATAACAATATTGAATGTGAAAATCAATTCAAGGTTAAACAGTAGGCCTTACCACAAGCTCTGCCTGTCTCTGTCTCAGGCTCTGGTTTTGAGTCTGTGTGAGTGCTCACGAGTGTATTATACAGTGTTATAGAAAAAAAACTATAAATTTTAGGGGTCCCCATACTTAAAACTGTAACTCAAAAATTTTTTTTTCATCGAACCCATACGTGTGGGGTATCTATGGATAAGTCTTCAAAATGATGTTGAGGTTTCTAATATCGTTTTTTTCTAAACTGTATAGTTTGCGCGAGAGACACTTCCAAAGTGGAAAAAAGTTGGTCCCCCCCCTCTAACTTCTAAAATAAGAGAATGATAAAACTAAAAAAAATATATGTTGTACATTACTATGCAAACTTTCAACGATATTTGGTTTGAACGAGATCTAGTCAGTAGTTTTTTTTTTATACGTCATAAATCGTAAACCGCAACTTACCTTTCGACGAACTACAAAAACCTATAGATTATGTTAATTGATGCTACGGAACCCTTCATGGGCGAGTCCGACTCGCACTTGGCTGCTTTTTTTATTATGTTTGTTTTCGCATAGCTTCGTCATTTATGAGCCGATTAAAAAAAAAAATATCTGAATAATACTTTCAGATTAATCGTATAGAAATGTCACCAAAATTGGTTTTAGCAGTTTGGCCATGAAGTCGGTTTCTCAAGATTTTAAACAAACCTACAAAATAAGACCAATATCCAGGTGGCTCGTAAATAAAAAATATCGTAAAGTAGGTGCATGTATAATGTCAAGACTGTGGAACCAGTTTTAAAACTTGAATCTTTTCTGCTAAAATCGTAGTATCAAATTATTATTATGTCGCTTTAGTATGTAACTAACTAATATGATACTTTTAGTATGTAGGTAACTAATTTTGTCGTTGTAGTAGGACTCTTTGTGTGTCTCGTGGGGGTGCGTAGTAGGGCATGCAGTATCGGAACCATTCTCAGAACCGGGAATTTTCGCCCGATACTGGGCTCGGAACCGGGAATTCCCGGGAATTTCGATACTTTCGATACTGAATTAATTTTTTTAATAAAACTGACCGTATAGATATTTAATGAAAGAAATACTACTGAAAAATACACTTTGTATTATTGAGATATATTTTTTTATTGAGAACCGTAAATTAACCCACACACAACCACAAAATACACTATTTTTTTTTACAATTTATAGGTTTGCCTTTGACCGCTATCTCACTTGCTGTTAAGTGATGATGCGGTCGACGATGTAGTAAGCGTGCTATATCGGTATTCGGCCTTCCTGAAAGATACTTATTCACTCTTGAATTCTGTCTTGAAAACGTCCAATTTGTAGGTACTCGGAAAGACAGACGCCGGCAAGGAATTCCATTCCTTGGCTGTCCGCAACATAAAAGTTGAAGCAAAGCGCTTGGTACGGACAGTTGGAACATCAACCAGGTATAGATGCCGCATTTCCGTGCGTCTAGTGGTCCGATGGTAGAATGGGGATGGGGGAACTAAATTGTGAAGTTCCGTAGCACACTCCGAAATGTATCCTGTAAAATACCGATAGACTGGCAACTTTACGACGATGTTCGAGACTTAGGAGCTTGGACTCGACTAGAGTGTCGCTACCAATGAGCCTTTTGGCTCGTCTCTCAAAAGCTTCCAATACCTCAAGCTGGTATTTGGCAGAGCCATCCCAGAGATGAGAACAGTACTCCATACACGACCGGACTTGTGCTTGGTACAGGTTAAAAAGCTGTCCCGGTGTGAAGTACTGTTTCACCTTCGATATAATGCCTAGCTTCTTCGCAGCTGTCTTGTTTTTGGATTCTATGAACGAGCCAAAATTCAATTTACTGGTTAGCGTAAACCCTAGAAGCTCTAGTTGGTCTGAAATCGGAAGGGATACATCTTGGAAAGTAGGAGTCAGGTGAAATTGACTCCTTTTAGCGGAAAATAGACACGCCTGTGTTTTTGAAGCATTGACTTCACCAAATTGGCATCGCCCCACTCTGCGACTACCTTCAGCGTTAAGTTCATGCGTTCAATCATTGCCTCTCTATGAGACTGGATCTGAGATCCACTGGAACGTGCTTCAGGTATGTATCTCTCCACAACGGTGCTGTCGTCTGCATACCCAATGATACCGGGCCTAAGCAGATCGTTGATGTGCAGCAGGAAAAGTGTTGCAGAGAGAACTGACCCCTGAGGAACTCTGGCATTAATTGCCATTTGATCAGACGAGCAGCCGTCAACGACTACTCAAATTGATCGGTCTCTCAGAAAGTTTGAAACCCAAACACATAAGCCAGTGGGTAATCCATACGTAGGAAGCTTGCTTAATAGGCTGTCATGCCAAACCCGGTCAAAAGCCTTCGAGATATCCAGAGAAACTGCTAAAGCTTCTCCGTTTCTCTCGATGGCTTCACTCCATAAGTGAGTGACATACGCTAGAAGGTCTCCTGTTGACTGATTTCGGCGAAATCCGTATAGGTCACTCAGGATATTCTCATTTATTTCTCGTATATCTTCATTATTATAATACTTAAACTCTCTGTGCGTGCACGCAACAATCAGAGTTAGTTAAATGTGTGTGAGTAAGTTAAATCAAAGTTAAATCGAATGTCCATCAAATAAATCAATAGTTAAAACTAACAGCAACAAACTATGTACGTTATCTAACTAAATCAGCTCAGCAAAGGTATAGCGAAATATCAGCAAGGCGTAAGTTGAATGTAAAAGCGTTTCCATCTTTCGTAAAGAAAGCCGTCCATGTTATTTTCGTTCTTTTTCTAACAGATTTTGTCATAAATAGTAACGAACATCTAACTAAATATGAAGATTGTATAATACAATATTAAACAATCTTCAATTCAGGTAAAATAAACATCTCATTTTCGTTTTGACTTGTCCGAAATTGTTGAGATATTATCTGAATGATGTCAATTATAGGTTTGTAATTCGTCAAAATATCTAGCAATGTATACAGAGAAGTGAAACTGAACGCATAGCAAGTGTTTTTTATCGATATTTATTTATATCGTACTAGAAAACACCAATAATTGATCATTGTCATCAGTATCGAAAGTATCGAAAGTATCGGGAATTCCTTCGTGGAGAACCGGTACTAGAAAAGTTCAAAATCAGCGATAATTCCCGGTACTTTCGATACTGATACTTCCCGGGAGCATGCCCTAGTGCGTAGGTACTACCACCATGCCTATTCCTGCCGTGAAGCAGCATCGCTGTGTACAGGTTTGAAGGGTGTGGGTGACGGTAAAATTACTGGCACGTGAGGCTGAATATTGTATGCCTCAAGTTGATGGACGCAGGACAGTACATCGTAGGGCACGTTTCTGACGTGTGTGACCTACGAGTCAGTGCTTTGTTATAGGCGATGTTTACACCAAACATGCCATATGCGTGTCATCATCATCATCATCATTATCAGCCTGAAGAAATCCACTGCTGGACATAGGCCTCCCCTACACATTTCCAGGAAGAACGATTCTGAGCCCTTTCCATCCATCGACTTCCCGCGATTTGTTAAGATGTCGTCGGTCCATCTGGTGGGTGGGCGCCCTACGCGTGTATATGCGTGTTCTATCAGCTAATTGTATAAAAATAACAACTGAGTAAACAAATTATGACTTTGACTTATTATAATAGATTGTATCTCCGCAGAACAGGTAGGGTGACTAAAATGCGTAGGAGTGCAGTTGTACTGCTGTTTCTTATTGATCATGACCACTTACCGTTAGGATGACTACATCGACCTAAAGTAGAACTACTTTATTCCTTATTTACTTGTTTACCATGTATCATAATGTAGGTATTTGTCAGACGGACAGCGAAGTCTTAAATAGGGTCCGTTTTTCCCTTTGGGTACGGTAAAAAAACAAATAAATAAATAAATATCTTGAACAATTCACACAACATTATCTAGCCCCAAACTTAGCAAAGCTTGTACGATGGGATCCAGATGGCTGATAAAATATTTTTTTTTGTAAATACATATTTATAATACAATATAACACCCAGACAAAAAAAAACATCAATTTTTACCACACAAATATTTGTTCCCTGTGGGGATCGATCAATTTCACAAAATCACCATTTCAACTCCATTGTCATCATCATCATCATCAGCCTGAAGAAGTCCGCTGCTAGAAATAGGCCTCCCCTACACATTTCAAGGAAGAATGATTCTGAGCCCTTTTCATCCACCGAATTCCCGCGATCTTAACAATATCGTCGGTCCATCTGGTGGGTGGACGGTGGACGTTTCCGGTTCATGGTCGTCATTCGAGAACTTTTATTCCCCAACGGTTGTCGGTTCTTCGAGCTATATGACCTGCCCATTGCCACTTCAACTTACTAATTCTACGAGCTGTCAGTGACCTTAGTTTTTCTACTCCTTGAGTTGCGAGAATTGTATACGTTTCTAATAAGTCGTAATATATCTCGATTACCTATAAAAAATCATCATCTACACAAAAAATACTGTAAAAACTTGATTATTTGAAGTGATTGTTGACAGCGATTCACTGATCGCCAGTATTTTTTTCGTTGTGTTTTCTTAGTAGTGGCAGATCGCTTAAATATGCAAAGTCAAAGTACAATCTACTAGCGACCGCCCGCGGCTTCGCTCGCCCCTTTCCTGTTACTTTTTCGGGATAAAAAGTATCCTATGTGCTATTCCAGGCTATAATCTTTGTGCCATCATCCATAATCCTTATGGCATTATTGAGTAACAAACATCCATCTATCCATACAAATTTTCGCATTTATAATATTAGTGGGATTTGCTGAATTAAAAGTGTATGTGGTTTTAGTCTTCTCGTCGCAGATACCGCAGAGCCTCAAGACTAAAGTCTATAATCAGTGCGTGTTGCTAGTGATGACATGAACTGAGACGTGGTCGCTAACTATTGGCCTCGTGCACAAGCTCAAAGTCGCGCAACGAGCTATGGAGAGAGCTATGCTGGGAGTTTCACTACGTGATAGAATCACAAATAAGGATATCCGTTGAAGAACCAAGGTCACCGACATAGCTCGTAGAGTTAACAAGTTGAAGTGGCAATGGGCAGACCATATAGCTCGAAGAACCGACAACCGTTGGGGAATAAAGGTTCTCGAGTGGCGACCACGAACCGGAAGACAAAGCGTAAGGGCGCCTACCCATCAGATGGACCGACGACATCGTTAAGATCGCAGGAAGTCGGTGGATGGAAAGGGCTCACGATCGTTCTTCCTGGAAATGTGTAGGGGAGGCCTATGTCCAGCAGTGGACTTCTTCAGGCTGATAATGATGATGATGTGGCTTTAGTGCCATTGTTATAATAATTTGCAAATTATTTACAGTAAGTAGCTTTAACAAGCATATGACCCACCGGATGCTAAGTGATAACCATCTTCTATAACAAAGCATATCTTCTTTCATCACATGCCATTCTTCTCTCCTCAACATGTCTATACATGAGTTTTTGATTTGTAAAGAAGATAATAAAACAGGAAGTCCCAGCATGCTTCAAATTCTATCCGGCTTATAAAAACTCAACAGTCCAAGATAATCTACGTTGCCTCCCAAACAATTTGTATTGAAGCTTTTTTGCTAGTCTAGAGAATAAGGCCCATTTTCCAACGAGCAACAATCGCGTTTCGGAATTTTTGAGATCCGGTGTGTGAAACAAATAGTGCATTTTCCAACGCGCAATAATCGCGTTTGAGATCTGGAGTGTGAAACAATTTTTTTTTTTATACAACTGTGTGAACATAACTCAGGTTTTTAGTATCTCGTTCACTGTCTTTTTGACCACACTAATGGGTGATGTCTTGTAGGAAAACCGTTGTTGCATAATACTCCAGAAATCTGTCGGAAAGTCAGCGTCAAAACGGCTAAAGCCACGCACATCTAATCTGCTATCACCATCGCATATTGCCAAAAGCTACTGGCACGTAAGGCTGAACATCTCTATGCCTCAAGTTGATGGACGCAGGGCAGTGCATCGTTGGGCACGTTCCTGACGTGCATGACCTACGGAATCAATACTTTGTTATTAGCGATGGTTACCACTTAACATCAGGTGGGCCATATGCTTGTAACATTAGCTAGTTGAATAAAAAATGGTGATTTTATTGAGTAAAGACCGATTTGGTTTTATGGTAGTTTAAGAGCAATTTATTTAACGCTTTAATTTCCCTCCCAAAATGTGCCTTATTAGTTTTTGTTCAGACAAATCAAATTATAGTGAGATTACGTCTGCAATTAATTTTAAACACTGTGTTTTGGGTAATTTTCAATCCTAATGGCGTTTTAATGTAGTTAAAACAAGTTTAGAAATAGAGCCTTTAAAAACTAAAGATAATATCAGCGAGCATATTTTGAAATAGGCTTGTTATCATTACATCAGGCACGGTAGAAATCCTCTTAAAATTTAACCTTATGAGGTAGGAGGCTGTATATTTTTTTTAATAATTATATTTTGCCACGATCTCACCTGATGGTAAGCGACTATGTAGCTTATGATGTAGCAGGAGTGTCAGAAGCCACTTATTCACTCTAGCCGTAAAGAGGGCCATGTATTAGTCGGGAAAAACAGAACACGGCAGTGAGTTCCACTGCTTGGATCTTCGCATGATAAAAGTGGAGCCAAAACGCTTGGTACGAACGGGTAGTATACTCATCTGGTGTGACAACCTTCTTTGAGATGAATCTAAATTGCTGTACTGGCCATACAAATACATGCGAGCAGCGGGCCAGCAAAAGTTGTATGAAAATCCAATTCCTGCCGTGTTTAGCCTGTATTCAGTAGTGTAATTTAAAAATGGAACGATCTTTCACTCCGAAACAAAACAAACAAGGAGGTAACTTGTCAAGGTTTTATTTATCGTCACAAAACCTCACTAAGTTTTAATAAACCACAGATTACAGATAAAATTCTTGAAGTTCATCACGGCATTATTTGTGAGGTGAATACTGATGCGTTGGAAGCTGTTGAAAGCTCTGGGTTCAAGGCTTGGGGAAGGCTGAATCGTGGTGTTTGCGTCGAGATAACGTTTTTATTTGCAACACGCAAGAAAAGTAGCAATTATGTGGGACATGAGAACAATAAAAACATCTTGAGAAGACAAGATTTCCCTATTATTTTTCTTCTTAATTAATGGCATCTTTCCATTCTGTAATTTTTAATATCCATAAATATATCAATTATACATTTATTTAAACAAAGAACCTACAATTTAAACCAATATTTGCAAAGTGTACAAAATAAAAAAATTAAAAAAATAGTTTTTAATCAAGTCAGTCAGCTTTGAATGAAATGGTGGAGTCTGCTTTCAAAACCATCGGAAACATTTTTGCTCAAATCAGGATATCATATTTTATTAGTAGACTTTTATTCCAACTGCTCACACTTTGTGATAAGACTTCAAGTAATTTTAGTTATGATACCACAGAAATTACTTAACTGAACTCAAAATAACAACAGAAAAAAATTAAAACCAATATGACTTCCCAAAATTACAGAAAAGAATAGAATAGAATAGAATAATAATTTATTTGCGAAACAAGCACTTACACTAATTTATAATATGTGATCAAATGAACTTCTGCGAAGTTCGATCAATATTATATGAGTTCACTTCATTCGAAGATATATTCAACAGGTAGTACTTCTAACTTACTCGGTAGCTACGCACGTTTTTCAGAGATTTTAAAAAATCGATTTTTAATCGAGTTTTATAACCAAATCGATACTTGCCTACTGCGGGTCACACCCCTACTCGAGCGTGCCGTCATTCTTTTAGAGACTATACTGGCAAATGCAAATACTAAATAAGTAAAGTTGTTCATCTACGGGTTTGGGTTGGGTGGGTACTTATATCTTCGAATGAAGTGAACTCATATAATATTGATCGAACTTCGCAGAAGTTCATTTGATCACATATTATATTTCTTTCACTTCATTCTTCAGATATATTCAACAGGTAGATGTTTAGAGGGGTTTTGCATTTGTTTTAATTAAAACGACTTGGTTTTTTCAATAATAAAAACTTGGTTTTAATCAACATGATTAAGCGGGTAAATTAGCTAAACATAATATTTTCTTATAAAACATAAATTGTACTTAATTAAATCATCTTTAACAACAGTCTAATCATCTGTGACATTTATTAAGATTGATTGGGCAAAGGTGTTGGCGTCTACAATCGGGCGATGATAAAATTTTGCGAATACCTTTGATGTATTAGTCCACCCCGCAGCTTTCCTTATCGTGTCAATGGAGACGCCCGCGGAGTGCGCTGCGGACGTGGCCGCGTGCCGCGTGCTGTGCGCGCTGAACGTGCCCACGTCCACGCCGCTCTCCGCCAGCGCCTGCTTTATCCATCTGCTTATTGACTGTGCTGTCGCGCTCTTGTAGGGGCGCTTCACAGTTATTAAGAGATTGGATGTATTAGCAGGTCTATCATTTTTTGTCTCATGAAGATAGTCTTCTAGGACAGTTGCGGGGCAGATTCGAGGGTTATCTCGAAAGTATGGCAGAAACAAGGTCGGTTGGTCTCGACCGGCCGCTGATGTTTTTATAATATCTTTGATTGCTATGCTGATTCCGTCCGAATTTATGAATACATTTTCAAGCTTTATTAATGAAAAAGTTTGAACACGTTGGGCTGTACATATAGCAAGTAAAACTACCAGTTTCTTTGTAATTTTTTCCCTACTTAGATCTCTATTGGGGTACCAATTAGATACGTAATTGAGAACGATTTGTGGGTCCCATGTACTGCTGTACTTTGGAAAATTGGGTTTCAATTTAAATACACCTTTTAATAGTCGTTTCACGCAATCGTCGGAGCCGACGTTATTGCCTAGTAGGAGAGACAGCGCAGATCTATGGCTATTTAGAGAGCCGTACGATGCCCCTTTTCTATACTGTTCGCTCAAAAAACATAAAATTCTTGGAATTGAGCAGTCATAGATATTACCGTTTTCAGCGTTACAGAATTCCCACCATAATTTGAATGAGACGTTGTATTGTTGCATCGTATTGTTTGATAGAGATGCCAGCATCAGGTCCATGGCTGATTCGGGAACGCCGCGTGATGTGAACGCCTGCCTGAGAGCACTGCGGCACCCAGGGTAAGGGGGTTTCTGTAACATGATTTTATACGGTGATCTTTAGGATTAAGCCAAATGATGTCCGATACAACTAATTTCATCAATTGAGGGTACCAGGCTTGAGATGGCTAGCAAGGAAAGATCAATATGCCAGTAGCATTTTCTTCAATAATTTTTTGAAGACACTTGAGGATAAGTGGGAACGGCGGAAAAGCGTAGAAGAAACTAGTGTTCCATCTTACTGTAAAAGCATCTATGGCGAAAGCATCAGGGTCTTTTTTCCATGACATATATTTCTGACATTTGGCATTGGCCCGGGAAGCAAAAAGGTCGACTTCTGGTTCTCCAAAACATTTGATTATTTCATCAAAGGCTAAGGCAGACAATTCACACTCCGTATCTGGATTAAGTTTTCGGGACTCTTCATCCGCTTCAGTATTCTCCTTAGTGTTTATATACGATGCAAATAGCCAAATGTTTCTCTCTTCGGACCATTGCCATATTTGTCTAGCTAAATCATTTAGGTGCGGGAATTGGATCCCACCCATGCGGTTTACATAGCTGATGGCTGTTGTGTTGTCAACGCGTAGTAAAATGGAACAGTTACGTTTTTCACTACAAAAGAATTTCAAGGCCAGGAAAACCGCTAACAACTCTAAATAATTTATGTGAGATTTTAGTTCTGTTATCTTCCAGGCTCCACGAGCGCGTTCGTTATTACACACTGCTCCCCATCCGGTGCGTGAAGCGTCCGTATAGATTTCGAAGTTATATCTAGGTGTTTTCATGGAATTACTGATTTTAAATACATTTAATCTCCACCAGTTCAGATCGTTCAAAACGATAGGGTGAGGTTTGAACAGTGCTTCAAAATTAGGATTGCTCTGTAAAGCTAAGTATTTTTGTCTTTCTAAAATTTTTGTGTACAACCAACCGTATTTTGCCGCAGGGCAGGCTGCTACCAAAACTCCAATTATATTTCTTTCACTTCATTCTTCAGATATATTCAACAGGTAGTACTTCTAACTTACTCGGTAGCTACGCACGTTTTTCAGAGATTTTAAAAAATCGATTTTTAATCGAGTTTTATAACCAAATCGATACTTGCCTACTGCGGGTCACACCCCTACTCGAGCGTGCCGTCATTCTTTTTTCGTGCGCGGTAGCAAGCACACACAAGCGACGACTGTGTTGTGAAGTGACTAAAAGAAAAATGCCGAAACGTAATCACGACACGTCTCCAGACAATATTAGTTATTACCGACGAAAAATCAAGAAACTTGAAAAACAAAGGCATAATCGCAGACGGATTTTTATCGAATCCTCGACAGACTCTGGTATGTATACACAACTACCTTCAATAAGAAGTTTTCCGATATTGCATTTCAGAATTTGCCTAATTCCTGGCGGTTAACCGTGAGTTAACACGAAGGCTGTACATGATTAACAAATATAAACATTTTGAATCATTATTTCGTTTTGGGATAACTACCCGCTTGCACCAATGGGTTAAAAATCGCCTGGCGGTTAACCGAGCGTTAACACGATGGCCAATAACGACCAATATGCAGGCTTGACACATTGTAATATCGTCCATTGGTCATTAATTATATCCCTTTATGTTTATGAACCCGGCGGTTAACCGTGAGTTAACACGAAGGTACCTACATGGACATTTTCTTGAATAGTTTCGTATCATTTCAGACGATAGTGTATCTGCGGCATCTGAGTCAGTACCAGATGTAGACGCGTATGCAAGTCCTGTTGCTGACGTCACAGGTGACCCAGATCCGGATATTCTCCTAACTGCCATGGAGCCTACTTCTCCTGACAAGGAAGTGGATATTAGCCCAGAGCTTGACCCAGAACTCCTTGGGGCACTCGGAGAGGAAACTGGAGATGATCCAAAGTACGGCGAAAAGATTCACCAAAGCTTGGCTCAGCGCTGGGAACCCCTTTTAAAGAAGGGTTTACTGAAGGAGACCAAAGACAAACTGCTTAAGGAGTATATTGTGCCTGAAAACTGCACTCTCTTGCAAGCGCCTAAATTGAACCGCGAAGTAGCGGCCGCTATATCAGAAGCATCACGACAGCGAGATAAGAGAAAGGAGACCGAGCAACAGCAACTAGGCGTTGGTATCTCTGCAATCAATAAAGCTTTGACTCTCATGCTCACAAGCGACAACAAGATCGAAGCTATTAAGCTGATCAGTGATGGCTGCCGAATTCTGACCGATCTACACTATCAACAAACACAAGCAAGGGTTAGTGTTATCAATTATGCACTAGCAAAACCCTTTTTGAACATCGTTCAAGACAGCGAAAGAGACGATACGCTTTATGGTAACAAACTAGCAGAAAAAATAAAAGCTTCGAAAACGATCGAGAAACAGGGCTTGTCAATCAAGAAGTTTACAAAACCCCCGAAAACGTCCTCGACGACGGAACAGGCAGCGCCTAGTACCCGTCCCCAATACCAATACAGACCATCCGGCACGTACCAGGGAAACTGGTCGGGACCGTCGCGCTTTCAACAGAACAGGGGGGGGCGCAGATGGTCGGCCAGGACGAACACCCCACCGTCGAACCGCCGGCCTCCGCCTCATCAGGCAGCGAGCGCGACAGGCCCGAACAAGTCGAAGCATCCTGTAACGCGCCAGTAGTTCAGGTAAAACATGCTGGTAGAATCTCCCACTTTTACGATTGCTGGCTCAATATTACATCGAACTCTGTAATTTTAGACTGGGTGCGTAATGGGTTCCCTATACCTTTCGCATGCGAAGTAGTACAAAGTCATGTACCACGGACTCGATTATCACCATCCGAAAAAGCAGATATGACCAAAGCTATAGGAAAATTGATAAGCTTAGGTACAGTAACCTCTTGCGCACCTTGCAATAACCAATTTATCTCGAAAACATTTTTAACCTTAAAGCCGAATGGGGAACATCGCTTCATTTTAAATTTAAAAAATTTAAATAATTTTATTTCTAAACTACATTTTAAGATGGAAGACTACCGAACCGCCTCAAGATTAGTACCCGCTAATGGGTTTATGGCTACTATAGACTTAAAAGAAGCCTATTTCCTAGTACCGATTCGAAAATCAGATAGAAAATTTCTACGATTTCAATTTGAGGATGACAATCAAGAAATTCTTACCTACGAATTTAGTTCTCTGCCATACGGCCTTTCAGTAGCTCCCAGAACCTTCACGAAGATCATGAAAGAAGTAATATCTCATTTACGGCGTCAAGGTTTTAAAAATGTATTCTACTTAGATGACATACTCTGCATAGGAGATACTTACGACGAATGTCAGAACAATGTTAGGGCTACTACAAAACTCCTTGAATGTCTTGGGTTTGTAATAAATTATGGAAAAAGTTCCCTTACACCAAAACAATCTTGCAAGTTCTTGGGCTTCATGTTCGATTCTATTAATCAAACGATTTCCTTGCCATACGAAAAATGCCATAAAATCACTAAACTAGTTGAGAAGTTTACAAATGTGAGGAAGTGCACAATAAGAAACTTTGCCCAACTAATTGGAGTTTTGGTAGCAGCCTGCCCTGCGGCAAAATACGGTTGGTTGTACACAAAAATTTTAGAAAGACAAAAATACTTAGCTTTACAGAGCAATCCTAATTTTGAAGCACTGTTCAAACCTCACCCTATCGTTTTGAACGATCTGAACTGGTGGAGATTAAATGTATTTAAAATCAGTAATTCCATGAAAACACCTAGATATAACTTCGAAATCTATACGGACGCTTCACGCACCGGATGGGGAGCAGTGTGTAATAACGAACGCGCTCGTGGAGCCTGGAAGATAACATAACTAAAATCTCACATAAATTATTTAGAGTTGTTAGCGGTTTTCCTGGCCTTGAAATTCTTTTGTAGTGAAAAACGTAACTGTTCCATTTTACTACGCGTTGACAACACAACAGCCATCAGCTATGTAAACCGCATGGGTGGGATCCAATTCCCGCACCTAAATGATTTAGCTAGACAAATATGGCAATGGTCCGAAGAGAGAAACATTTGGCTATTTGCATCGTATATAAACACTAAGGAGAATACTGAAGCGGATGAAGAGTCCCGAAAACTTAATCCAGATACGGAGTGTGAATTGTCTGCCTTAGCCTTTGATGAAATAATCAAATGTTTTGGAGAACCAGAAGTCGACCTTTTTGCTTCCCGGGCCAATGCCAAATGTCAGAAATATATGTCATGGAAAAAAGACCCTGATGCTTTCGCCATAGATGCTTTTACAGTAAGATGGAACACTAGTTTCTTCTACGCTTTTCCGCCGTTCCCACTTATCCTCAAGTGTCTTCAAAAAATTATTGAAGAAAATGCTACTGGCATATTGATCTTTCCTTGCTAGCCATCTCAAGCCTGGTACCCTCAATTGATGAAATTAGTTGTATCGGACATCATTTGGCTTAATCCTAAAGATCACCGTATAAAATCATGTTACAGAAACCCCCTTACCCTGGGTGCCGCAGTGCTCTCAGGCAGGCGTTCACATCACGCGGCGTTCCCGAATCAGCCATGGACCTGATGCTGGCATCTCTATCAAACAATACGATGCAACAATACAACGTCTCATTCAAATTATGGTGGGAATTCTGTAACGCTGAAAACGGTAATATCTATGACTGCTCAATTCCAAGAATTTTATGTTTTTTGAGCGAACAGTATAGAAAAGGGGCATCGTACGGCTCTCTAAATAGCCATAGATCTGCGCTGTCTCTCCTACTAGGCAATAACGTCGGCTCCGACGATTGCGTGAAACGACTATTAAAAGGTGTATTTAAATTGAAACCCAATTTTCCAAAGTACAGCAGTACATGGGACCCACAAATCGTTCTCAATTACGTATCTAATTGGTACCCCAATAGAGATCTAAGTAGGGAAAAAATTACAAAGAAACTGGTAGTTTTACTTGCTATATGTACAGCCCAACGTGTTCAAACTTTTTCATTAATAAAGCTTGAAAATGTATTCATAAATTCGGACGGAATCAGCATAGCAATCAAAGATATTATAAAAACATCAGCGGCCGGTCGAGACCAACCGACCTTGTTTCTGCCATACTTTCGAGATAACCCTCGAATCTGCCCCGCAACTGTCCTAGAAGACTATCTTCATGAGACAAAAAATGATAGACCTGCTAATACATCCAATCTCTTAATAACTGTGAAGCGCCCCTACAAGAGCGCGACAGCACAGTCAATAAGCAGATGGATAAAGCAGGCGCTGGCGGAGAGCGGCGTGGACGTGGGCACGTTCAGCGCGCACAGCACGCGGCACGCGGCCACGTCCGCAGCGCACTCCGCGGGCGTCTCCATTGACACGATAAGGAAAGCTGCGGGGTGGACTAATACATCAAAGGTATTCGCAAAATTTTATCATCGCCCGATTGTAGACGCCAACACCTTTGCCCAATCAATCTTAATAAATGTCACAGATGATTAGACTGTTGTTAAAGATGATTTAATTAAGTACAATTTATGTTTTATAAGAAAATATTATGTTTAGCTAATTTACCCGCTTAATCATGTTGATTAAAACCAAGTTTTTATTATTGAAAAAACCAAGTCGTTTTAATTAAAACAAATGCAAAACCCCTCTAAACATCTACCTGTTGAATATATCTGAAGAATGAAGTGAAAGAAATATAATATGTGATCAAATGAACTTCTGCGAAGTTCGATCAATATTATATGAGTTCACTTCATTCGAAGATATAAGTACCCACCCAACCCAAACCCGTAGATGAACAACTTTACTTATTTAGTATTTGCATTTGCCAGTATAGTCTCTAAAAGAATGACGGCACGCTCGAGTAGGGGTGTGACCCGCAGTAGGCAAGTATCGATTTGGTTATAAAACTCGATTAAAAATCGATTTTTTAAAATCTCTGAAAAACGTGCGTAGCTACCGAGTAAGTTAGAAGTACTACCTGTTGAATATATCTTCGAATGAAGTGAACTCATATAATATTGATCGAACTTCGCAGAAGTTCATTTGATCACATATTAGTTGGGCAAAGTTTCTTATTGTGCACTTCCTCACATTTGTAAACTTCTCAACTAGTTTAGTGATTTTATGGCATTTTTCGTATGGCAAGGAAATCGTTTGATTAATAGAATCGAACATGAAGCCCAAGAACTTGCAAGATTGTTTTGGTGTAAGGGAACTTTTTCCATAATTTATTACAAACCCAAGACATTCAAGGAGTTTTGTAGTAGCCCTAACATTGTTCTGACATTCGTCGTAAGTATCTCCTATGCAGAGTATGTCATCTAAGTAGAATACATTTTTAAAACCTTGACGCCGTAAATGAGATATTACTTCTTTCATGATCTTCGTGAAGGTTCTGGGAGCTACTGAAAGGCCGTATGGCAGAGAACTAAATTCGTAGGTAAGAATTTCTTGATTGTCATCCTCAAATTGAAATCGTAGAAATTTTCTATCTGATTTTCGAATCGGTACTAGGAAATAGGCTTCTTTTAAGTCTATAGTAGCCATAAACCCATTAGCGGGTACTAATCTTGAGGCGGTTCGGTAGTCTTCCATCTTAAAATGTAGTTTAGAAATAAAATTATTTAAATTTTTTAAATTTAAAATGAAGCGATGTTCCCCATTCGGCTTTAAGGTTAAAAATGTTTTCGAGATAAATTGGTTATTGCAAGGTGCGCAAGAGGTTACTGTACCTAAGCTTATCAATTTTCCTATAGCTTTGGTCATATCTGCTTTTTCGGATGGTGATAATCGAGTCCGTGGTACATGACTTTGTACTACTTCGCATGCGAAAGGTATAGGGAACCCATTACGCACCCAGTCTAAAATTACAGAGTTCGATGTAATATTGAGCCAGCAATCGTAAAAGTGGGAGATTCTACCAGCATGTTTTACCTGAACTACTGGCGCGTTACAGGATGCTTCGACTTGTTCGGGCCTGTCGCGCTCGCTGCCTGATGAGGCGGAGGCCGGCGGTTCGACGGTGGGGTGTTCGTCCTGGCCGACCATCTGCGCCCCCCCCTGTTCTGTTGAAAGCGCGACGGTCCCGACCAGTTTCCCTGGTACGTGCCGGATGGTCTGTATTGGTATTGGGGACGGGTACTAGGCGCTGCCTGTTCCGTCGTCGAGGACGTTTTCGGGGGTTTTGTAAACTTCTTGATTGACAAGCCCTGTTTCTCGATCGTTTTCGAAGCTTTTATTTTTTCTGCTAGTTTGTTACCATAAAGCGTATCGTCTCTTTCGCTGTCTTGAACGATGTTCAAAAAGGGTTTTGCTAGTGCATAATTGATAACACTAACCCTTGCTTGTGTTTGTTGATAGTGTAGATCGGTCAGAATTCGGCAGCCATCACTGATCAGCTTAATAGCTTCGATCTTGTTGTCGCTTGTGAGCATGAGAGTCAAAGCTTTATTGATTGCAGAGATACCAACGCCTAGTTGCTGTTGCTCGGTCTCCTTTCTCTTATCTCGCTGTCGTGATGCTTCTGATATAGCGGCCGCTACTTCGCGGTTCAATTTAGGCGCTTGCAAGAGAGTGCAGTTTTCAGGCACAATATACTCCTTAAGCAGTTTGTCTTTGGTCTCCTTCAGTAAACCCTTCTTTAAAAGGGGTTCCCAGCGCTGAGCCAAGCTTTGGTGAATCTTTTCGCCGTACTTTGGATCATCTCCAGTTTCCTCTCCGAGTGCCCCAAGGAGTTCTGGGTCAAGCTCTGGGCTAATATCCACTTCCTTGTCAGGAGAAGTAGGCTCCATGGCAGTTAGGAGAATATCCGGATCTGGGTCACCTGTGACGTCAGCAACAGGACTTGCATACGCGTCTACATCTGGTACTGACTCAGATGCCGCAGATACACTATCGTCTGAAATGATACGAAACTATTCAAGAAAATGTCCATGTAGGTACCTTCGTGTTAACTCACGGTTAACCGCCGGGTTCATAAACATAAAGGGATATAATTAATGACCAATGGACGATATTACAATGTGTCAAGCCTGCATATTGGTCGTTATTGGCCATCGTGTTAACGCTCGGTTAACCGCCAGGCGATTTTTAACCCATTGGTGCAAGCGGGTAGTTATCCCAAAACGAAATAATGATTCAAAATGTTTATATTTGTTAATCATGTACAGCCTTCGTGTTAACTCACGGTTAACCGCCAGGAATTAGGCAAATTCTGAAATGCAATATCGGAAAACTTCTTATTGAAGGTAGTTGTGTATACATACCAGAGTCTGTCGAGGATTCGATAAAAATCCGTCTGCGATTATGCCTTTGTTTTTCAAGTTTCTTGATTTTTCGTCGGTAATAACTAATATTGTCTGGAGACGTGTCGTGATTACGTTTCGGCATTTTTCTTTTAGTCACTTCACAACACAGTCGTCGCTTGTGTGTGCTTGCTACCGCGCACGAAAAAAGAATGACGGCACGCTCGAGTAGGGGTGTGACCCGCAGTAGGCAAGTATCGATTTGGTTATAAAACTCGATTAAAAATCGATTTTTTAAAATCTCTGAAAAACGTGCGTAGCTACCGAGTAAGTTAGAAGTACTACCTGTTGAATATATCTGAAGAATGAAGTGAAAGAAATATAATAACCTAAAAAGAAATCTTAATACCACATTTGTGTGAAGCTTGTGCGTCGCAAAACGGTCTCTGACTCAGCATAATGTTGGCTTACAACCAACGCTGGTCTTCCGTCAGAGCCGGTCGGTGATGCCACGGACAATCTTTCCCCAAAATAAAAAACAAGATTAAACATAAATAAATAAACTTAAAAACAACATCGTGAACAACTGGTACTTACTATAAACATGGATTAACAAAAAATTGGTTGTCTGTAAAGCCGGTTTACTGACGATAGTTGAACGTGACAACGTCATAAGAAAATACTTTTATCGCCGATATTAAATTGTACGGACTCGGACTCGGACTCGGAACCCGACCGAACCCTTACCCTTACCCTCATTTACCCTTACCCTCATTTACCCTTACCCTCATTTACCCTTACCCATTACCCGACCCGGGCTCGGGCTCAGGTAAATGGAACGACGAAACGACGTAACGACGCATGAGTCATGTTTTTTCGTGCGTGCAGCCGGCTCCATCGATTTATAAGACGTTATCACGTCAAAAACAAATTTAAAGGTTTTTGTGCATCAGACAGCAATGTGTTGTGCAAAAGTGAGGAGCCAAAAGCGGATACAACGCGGAAAAGCGGAAAAGGAATCCCAAGATGCCCTATGTTCCCTGATACTTTTTACTTTTTATAAAACTCTCACTGCCATGTCAAACAAAAAAGAGATTGTAACAGGAGGCTACGAAGGTTAGATAATTGACACTTCTCATTCTCAAAAAAATAGTCTTCAATAAGGTAAGTAAGCTTCCGTGCATTAAATTAAGCAGAATCGTTGCATAATTAATGGGAGTGTAGGTCACGGCAAACGTGTTCATGAATGGAAATACCATGACATCGAATAATTGATAAGCACTTGCCGAGATGGCAGGTTGTTGAAATGACGACTTCTGCATCACTGGTGGCTAGCCGCCCTCGTGTTTACGTAATTCGTGATCGATATACAAAAGATGTATGTACTTAATAATTAGGCATTAGTTGTCAAGGATTCCCCCATTCTTATAAAGTATTATTAGCAATTTTGCTTAGTTTCTTGTTTCCTTTTGGTATGTTTACTTAGTTTTTAGTTTTAAGTTATTTCTTTTGTAATAACTACCTGCACTTTAACAACATTTTGAACGCATGTCTCCTTTTTGCCGAAGGTTGGGAAGCTGCGACACAGTTTTTACTTTTGTAGTTTTCAGCGTTCACTTTAATATTCTATTCACCTGTTTAAGTTCACTAATAAATAATAATAATAATTCTATACGCCTTTTTAGATCCCATTAATAACCTCGTAACCTAATTTAACTCAAATTGCTACCAAAACAAATGTTGATGATAAAACCAGTTGACCTTCCAAATTTTATACTAATCGGACAGTTTGCCAGATAAACGCTATCAAATACGACAGCAATATTTGATAGCGTTTTACTGATAGCCACCGCAGAACGCTTAGATGTGCGCAAGGGTTTAAAAAGTCTGACAAAAGTAACCATCAGTTTGTTTCGCCATGTAAACTGGACAGTCACGCTAAGTAAATTGTTATTTCCGATTTGTAAAGCCAGGTCAGTTTTAATCAAAACTTTATCAAAAGTAATGACTGTCAAACTTTTGTTTTATTTTATGTTTTGTTCCATTCCATTTTCGATGTTTCGGAATGACTATTAGAAACGACGTAGACTTTTCAATTTATTTTACACCCATTTGGTTAAAAACACTGGTTGTAATAATTGTGTTAAGAAAAAAATACAGAAGAATAGAAATAATTAATAAGTTTCTCATTAATAAAAGAAATAGTTTTGTTACTAATTAGTTGTTTCATCCCGGTTAGTAACTCTGTTACAATTAGTTTTTCACCCACATGTCTTGTTATATGAAGATTAGTTGGTTACTCCGATTTGATGTTTATCGTTGTGGCTATATTGATGTTTTTAAGTTTATTATCTTTAGCTTTTTTCATTTTAATAATATAAATAGAAAAATCTTCAAAGATTACATTGTTTCTGAAAACTTTGTACACTGTCAAAGTTTCAAGTTACAAAAAATCAAATCGTTCACTTCTAAAATTAGAACAACCGTAGACAATTCTGGGATTTGTGAATCAAATGTTTGAATTACATTTCTCTGATTTTTTTTTTGTATAATAGCCACTCGATAAACCATGAGTATGATTCGAAAACTCACCGAATCTTTTCACGTGAACGTCTCTGTTAAACGACACCGATCGGTTCTTCCCCTCTTTTTCTTTCACTTCTTTCTCCTTCCCTTCTTTCTCTTTCCCTTCTTTCTCGGTATTTTTTACTTCTTTCTCTACGTCTTTAACTTCTTCTCTAACTTCTGTGTTTTCTAGTTCTTTGTTAGTTACGTCTGTGGTTTTCGCTTCAATTTCGGTAGCTATACCATCTTTGGTTGCAAGCGAGTCCCCAGTGTCATTCATTGGGGGCTGAGGCACCCCGTGGCACCCCTTTCGTTCGGTTTACAGATCTGTTCGTTGGGTGTCATGAGTAATGACTATCTGTAACAGGTTTACAGATTTTACTATTCACATCATAAAACTGAATTAGTATAATGAGTTGTTTTATGTGAAAACTCGTTTTGACTAAATTCTACAGATCTTATAATTTTACATTGTTTTTCTTAGCCTGTTCGCTTCGACTTATAATTTATAGGTCAACAAAATAAATAATTGAGTAATTGTTAGGTCCGATAGGACATTTAACATTATTTTGTTTAGCATAATGTTTTTAAAGAATATAATTATTGAAACATATAATAAGTACCTATACATTTTATATAGTTAGTAATATAAAAGTGGCACGTGCCTATTATATGAGACAAATGTATGCCAGTAATCTTATAATTCGTTGTTTTACTAGTGCTTTTAAATTTTAAGCAGTTGATTTGTGTTATCGTGATTTTTTTGCCAGTTTAAGGAAGCTCAGGCAATCAAACTAATAAATAATCTACCCTTGATGAAGTTCGTTTTATTATATGAATGCGAAAAAAGTTGGATCCTTAGAATAAGTTCTTTAAGTAATCGTTTACTCCCAATTCTACAGATTACAATTTCTACAGTTTTTCGTTTAAACAGTATTTCATCTCCCCCTGAAGTTTTCAAGCTTTAAACATCAAATAAATTAGTAATATTAATTTGACAGTCTTACCTCCCTTTGTTCTCTATAAGCATTGGTCTTATGTTTGTTACTGCAGTGCCGACAAGGTATTCCTCATCTTTCATTGAGAATCTGTAACAAAGAAATAACACTTTATTAACGAAAGTATTTATTATTTTATTTATTGATCACCAACATAATAAACACTAGCACAATTCAACAAGATAGTGCTTAAGAATACAGAGTCAAGTGCTATTAAAACTGCAGCATGCGTACAGAATATAAGCAAGCAACAGAAGACTTATTAACTAACATGACCTATAAACTAACACTTTTTACACAAATACTAAGGCTAAACAATTAAAACGAGGAGAAAAATAGTAATTAATAATAATTGATTAAAAATTGAACAAATTTTCTTTTTTTGTTTTTGCATCCTACTCCCATCGATTGCAAAGTCATAATTAAGAAGAAGAAGACACGAAATGAAGTGAGATTGTAGTATTTTTTAGGTACGGTACTCTATGGTAGCAAAGTCATGATTTTTAAAAGATTCACACAATCTTCTTCAACACTTAACATTTTGGACAAATTACTCAATAAGTAAGTAATGGCGACCTACATGTTTTGGAAGTGGCCATTCCACTATTGACTATTATGCAATTTGGTTAAGGTCTAGCTACATACTACAACACACCTCAGCATAATAAAAATTTAGCACAGCCATTCACCACATCGGTTTTTAACAGCCGTACAAGTACTCGTACTGATAATTTCGCATGTAACGTTAGTTTTTACCCGACTTCAAAAAAAGGAGGAGGTTCTCAATTCGGTAAAAAAAAATATGTTTGTTATCGCATAATTTCATAATTTATGAGCCGATTTGAGAAAAAATATCTGAAAGGTACTTCCAGAAAGGTCCCAGATCCCAGATAGAAATTGCATCAAAATTGATTAGGCCAACTATAATATTTTTAAAACTAATTCTCGGGCCGACCGAGATTTTGTAAGCTATTATTTTATTTTTGGCATTGCACAACCCCGCACTTTTTCTACGTTTTCCGTATATCGTAGCTGTCGAGGCTTTTACGATGAGGTCGTTGATGACTCAAGGAAATCTGCCATTCTCTCTTCGAAAAGAAGCAATAAGATAAAATTGCAAAATGATCGAGATCGGCCCGAGAATTAGGCCCCTGATTCTGAGCGTTATGCCATCAGTGAAACGCTGTCAAATATTGCTGCGCAAAACGCTTAGATGTGCGCAGAAAGACTAAAAAACCAATAAAGTCAAGATAATCGTTTCGCAATTCAATAAATATTTTGTAATTGTTTATGCCTTGATGCCCACGTGGCAGCGCCTCTAGTAATGTATGCACGCCCACATCTTAAGTAATCTAAATGCTGATGGTAGCTGGTGCCATATTTTGACAGGTACATTGCGTCGCACTGGCGCCATCTATGCAACTGTCAGAATATATATTAGAGTGCACGCAAGATATGTCTGCGCGTGCCTGATGGCGGAAACTATAAAAAGTTGATTGGCTATAATCTCCCAATCACAAGCAAGTTCGATTTTCCAATTAATTTTGTGGTCGGGAGATTTTTAAAACTCCAATTTTTTATATTTTCCGTCATTACTCACGCAAGGGCTCATCTTGCATTCTACTTATTATTTTCTAAAGTGTTATACCTCTTTGTTATAGGCGACGAATACCATACCAATTAGCTGGAAGATGTTTCAAAAAAGGAATTGTGCCTGTGTTGTTTTTTTTCGTCTTATAATTCGATGGAGCCAACTGCACGCACGAAAAAACATGATTCATGCGGCGTTAGCTCGCTCTGAGGCGTTCCATTTAAGGCTTGAAGTGCAAGCGAGAGCGCGGAACGAGCGATAAACAGGCACGCACGGCCTCCGCGTTCGGCAGCGTTCGACATCGGTCTCTCTCCTACTTGAGTGAGCGATGCGTCCGCGTGGACAGCTGTATGACGTTGTTACGTTCAACTATCGTCAGTAAACCGACTTTACAGACAACCAATTTTTTTACAAACAAATTGGCCAAAAGTTCAATACAACCAATTATAGAAGAACATAAATGCTATGATTGTCACCTTGTCATGTGATTCTGCAAACACGAGCATAATTATACACTTTGACTTTGACTTTCCACAGGAAAGACATGGCCAATACGTGCGGAGCTGACTAAGCAAAATAAGGTGTATTAAAAACTAAAGAAAAACATAATTTCGCGAAAGAAATAAAACTACGCGACCTTGTATTAATATCCTAAAAATAGTAATGTTTTTGCAAGCCGAGTGTATGGGGCCCGCGGGGCAAGTATCTCGTTCAATGATAAGAACCATAAATTTTATATTTACACTATTTTAAAAATAATGAAAAAGTGGAGTACACTTATCGAGAAAAGAGGTATCCTCTGACATAATAATTAAAGCTGCAATAGCAATAAAAAAACAATGAGTTCATAATTTTTTCCCGTTTTGTGTATTTTAAAATGGAGAAATCCATAAAAAAGTTGAGGACTCTGATATAAGCTTTTTACACGAAGAAGCGTAAAATCAGTACCCAAAGTCTCAGTGCATTTACAACATTTCGTTACCAAGTGTTGTTTTCGTTTCGCCTACGTGTCTCTCTCTTTTGCATGGAAAAATAATGAGACAACAGCTCTAACTACGTAACGTATTTTTGCTGTCTCATCTTTTCTCCATACAAACGACAGAGACACGTAGGCGAAACGAATACAACATTTGGTAACGAAATTAAAAGGCGTTTAAAGGTTGATGTTGATGGTGGCCCATGATATTTTTTTTCCTATGTGTGTTTTGTCCAGAAATGGGGCACATTATAATAGCATTTTCCGTGGCGTCAGTCAAATCTTTCAGCGTGCAGGTGTCAGTGCACTCTGGACAAGAAGAAGACTTAATAAATGAGTAATAAATAGTGAGGCTTGTGTGTTTGAGTGTACTCAACACCGGTTTTCAGATATGCAACAATTTATGATTTCTTGGCTTTTTAATTTAAAGCAAGTGATCTCCGCGACCATTCAGATAAGGATTCGATTTATGTAGAACTCAGTAAATCTCGAGAGAACACTTCTAATCATTCCTCGCTAATTTATAGACGAAAACACGATATAAATAAACTTATGGATTCTCGGGGCTATGACCTTAGAACAAGCAATAGCGATTAGCAGAAAAATGAGTCATTGCTTGTGAGAGCGATAGCGTTTAGATTTTTTCAGCGCTTTGGCCATAAACAAAGCAGTTGGATTGAAGTGCCACAAGCAGTCGCCCATTCAAGTGATGGTGGCGTAGAACGTTCCATAGCTTCGTAATCGTGACCAAGTAAGCAATTCTTCTTATCGTGTCACTGTTTCAGTCGAACCAAGTGTGGTGAAAGGATCTTAAGTGCGCCTCAAAGAGGCTCTTTTCGTGCATTTAACACATATTCTTGAACTGTTAAGGTGCCGGTTTCCTCACGATGTTTTCCTTCGCCGGTTGAGAGCACTGGCATAGTGTACAATTATTGTACATACATTTCTGGCCAGAAAACGCATTAGTACACGACTGGATTCAAACCCACGACCTTAGGATTGGAAGGCGGGGCCGCTACCACACCACACTTTGTACCACACTTTGTATGAGCATTCTTTTCGTTCTGCATGACGCTGTCACTCTTGCGAAAAAAAGCTCCCTAGCCCAGGGCACAACACCTTACATGAAAGCAGCATGGACATATACAGACAAGGCCGCGCATACGGTCACTCGAATACCTATATGGATTGCACGAGTTAGGTTTTGCAAGACTTTGGGCATTTTACTTTAGTCTCCTCGTTGCAAAACTCAGTTTGGACATGTTTTGACATAAAACTAGTTTTTGAGTTGTGAGAAAGGTGCACTGATTCCTTTCACCACACTGGGTGTAGTATCGGTCATAAGCCAATTGAGATGAACGTTGGAAAACATGATAAGCTACTTCTGACTAACGCAATGGTAAGGTTTCAAATTCTCCTAAAAAAATCTTAAAGCACCTAAAATTACGTTTGGATGCTTGAGAGGCAATCACTCCGTAACGACTAAGCCGGGTTTTTAATTTAAAACAGATTTATTTTAATACCTGGAATATTAAGTGGTTTCCTTTTATCCGAGCACCAAGCAAAGCCGCTAGCAAATATAGTACTAAAAGATATATCACAATACAGGTAAAAAGCAAAGGTCTTTGTGATTCGGTTCCATTTTTGAATCTCATGAATTATTACCGAAACAAAATGGCGTCATCTTATTAAGATTCAGTCTGCGTCCGTTAGGCTGCATTTCAATGTTGTTTGCTTTCGGCCAAAATAATACGAAATGCGAGCCAAAATTTGAGTATTACAGCTCTTTGCGAAAGAGTGTCTGGGAAGGCACTAATGCTATTGTGCCATTTCTGTCTGGTCTGTGACGTAAGCAAACCAGCGATGGAAGAAATGCATTATAGGGCATAGGGCACGTCCTGGATGAATAAGTACCAAAAAATGAAAGGCGCCCACGGCTTAGTTGGTAGTAGCTTTTCCTTCATGCGCTTCAATCCACACCGAGAGCAAATATTTGTGTAATGAGCATAAATGTTTGTTCTCTGTCAGGGTGTTATATTGTATTCTAAGTATGTATGAGTACTAACATCAGCTATCTGCTGAAACACAGTTTTTTGGCTCCTGAAACACAGTTTCTGGCATCTGAAACACAGTTTTTTAACTAGTTCGGGAGACTATGGGTTCAAATACGATTTGTGAAACCTATTTATTAAGTCAATAAACATTACTTTATTATTATTATTATCTGGCTCCCATCGTACAAGCTCTGCTTAGTTTGGGCCTAGATAGTGGTTTGGAACTCTTTAAACTTTCGGGATTTAACACATACTTATTAAAACTATTACACGGGTATTCGCGCCGGGAAAATAAATAAAATAAGGTAATATACCTCCGCGATAAATACCCGTGTAATAGTTTTACTGGCCTCTCAGCTCAGTTGGTAGTAGCTCTGCCTTCGCACCGTAGGTCGTGGGTTCGATCCCCACCGAGAACAAACATTTGTGTGGTGAACGCAGAGGTTCGTTCTCTGTCTGGGTGTTATATTGTATTCTAAGTATGTATATTTACAAAAAAAAGTATTTATGCATTATATCAGATAACTGGTTCCCATAGTACAAGCTCTGCTTAGTTTTGGGGCTAGGTAGTGTTGAGTCGATTGTTAACAATATTTTTTTTGTTTTCAATAATTGGTTTGGAGTTAAATATGTGATATTTAATTTTCGGCCGGAAGTTTTTTGTTTTAAATTGAAATGTGTTGTTCTAAAGAGCACTGCATCCTTGTTCTTTATAAAATGACTGCAATATGTCAAGCGCCTGTCAACGTCCCACGGACCGAAATACGGATGTCCCATATTTGGTACATGCGAGGTCCAATGACCCATTACCCTTCCTGGGACGTGCCGCAGTGGGAATCATAACAGCTGGTGCCCTCTGCACATGAAGTAAAGTATACAGGCATTATTATGCATTCATCCCCATTCTACCATCGGACCACTAGACGCACGGAAATGCGGCATCCATACTTGGTTGATGTTCCAACTGTCCGCACCAAGCGCTTTGCTTCAACTTTTATGTTGCGGACAGCCAAGGAATGGAATTCCTTGCCGGCGTCTGTCTTTCCGAGCACCTACAAATTGGATGTTTTCAAGACAAGAGTGAATAGGTATCTTCTAAGTAAGCGTGCTACATCGTCGACCGCATCATGACTTAACAGCAGGTGAGATAGCGGTCAAATGCAAACCTATAAATTGTAAAAAAAAAAAAACAGGCATTTGCATCTAGTGTTGATGACTTATATTTGGTCAGGAGCAACTGGTGTTTTCTTATGTTCCTACCTATAGGGTCGCTATAGTGCCTGGGACAGGATTTTAGGTGGAATAGGCTTGCCCAGCACCTATACCATCCTGACAGCTTGTCGGTCTAATCCACAGGAAAGACATGGTCACGTGCAGAACTGACTAAGCCACGGGTTTCCTCACGATTTCTTTCTTCACCGTTTAAGAGCATATAGTACATAAATTTATCGAATTTGTAAAATCTATACAAAAAAATATCTGCACATGAAATACTGTGTATAAGCTCTACGATAGTCGCTGTGTTTCGGTTTGAAGGGTAAAATTACTGCCACGTGAGGCTGAACATCTGTATGTCTCAAGTTTATTGGCGCAGGGCATCGTAGGGCACGTTCCTGACGTGCGTGACCTACGGGCAATGCTTTGTTATAGGCGATGGTGGATGGTTAATCTTTTGTATATTTTTATGATCACTTTTATCTGCACTCCCGGAGTGAAACTGTTTGCAAATGCCGAGTATTTTATACGGGTCGCCGCCAGCACATAGAACGAACCAGCTGTTTCACAATGAGCTATGAACAAACTCACCTTGTGAGACAGAGGTTGAAATGAAAAAGAAAGTCCATTTTTGTATTATTTTTGCTTCTGTCGAATTCGCAAAAAGGTTGATTGTATCGCCGTGGAAAGGAAAAGTAAGTTTTTACTCTCTTTTCAACTTACTAATGTGTTGTCTGCGCCTTATTTACTCGCATATAGTAATGCTTGTATTTTCAAGGACAATGACCTCGAATTCCAACATGGCTAAGAGATTTTTGACTCCGCGCCAAAACAAAGTAAAATGTTCTCACTTACAAATTTCGATTGGCTTCACGGCAGGAATAGGCATGGTGGTACGCACCCCCACGAGACACACGCAAAGAGCTCTATTACTACTTGACTTACTGACTTTGTGAGAAGTGAACAAGACATAGTACTTTTTAAACTTTCGCGATCATAAAACATATTTAAACTATTACACGGGTATTTATCGCGTATACTACCTTATTTTATTTATTTCCCGCCCGCGGAGTCAGCCCGCGACTCCGGTTATTGGTACATACGGTTATTGCAACATAGCCGAAACGTCGGGAAAATAAATAAAATAAGGTAATATACGCGATAAATACCCGTGTAATAGTTTAAATATGAACAAGACATTTAAAGTATGTAATCAGTGCAGAAATCAAGCCTCTTCCGAGGCACACTTCAAATCCCAAGATTCGTTTTCTGTCATTTTGGGAAGTCACATAGCTTTTCCATTTCAATTGTTTTTCTGGTGCTATTTTGAGTTCTGTTGTGTAATTTCGGTGGTATTTTAACCAACATTACTTGAGGTCTTAGCTCAAAGTGGTCGCAGTTGGAATGAAAGTGTATTATGTGATATTCTGATATGATCGAAAAGGTTTCTGATGGTTTTGAAAACAAACGATCATCATTTTGTTTCCAAAGGGCTGATTTGTCTTTGACTGACTTGACTTGACGAAAAAGTATGTTATCTATGTAATATATCCTCATTACTCAACACTGGCAAAATTGATCCACAATGGACAGATGCCATTCATTAAGAAGAAGAAGAATCCTTTCACCACACTGGCCGATAAGAAGAAGAAAAAGTGAGAACAAAGTAAATTGTGTTAATAATTCCAATACATTTCATCCTATTTGTGCCACCCAAGTGGCGATACAACCGCAACAGTAATCCTTGGCAGTTTTGCTACAATTATTTATTAGGGCTAGTGTCCGATAAAGCGTCACGCTTTGTAAAATATTGTTTACACAAAATAATTGACAGTAAATTCAAGTATTTTATTAAACAACTTTCTTTGTAGGTATAAGAATATTTTTCCCCTTTTAAAAAAATGGTAGAGGCAGATGATTTTGCGTAGTGCAAAAATTTTCGTATGTAACGCGGATTTTTTTTTTTATTGTTACAACTTTATCTACAGCTTTTTGTTGCTCTTACCGACCACCGATAAGTTTGCTAAGAACTATAGCGACTGATCAGTGCTCTATATATATTTTAAAGTGTAAAAATATAGAGTGAGCACTGGTGGTCTAGTGATAGCGGCCCCACCTTCCGATCCTTAGTTCGTTGGTTCAAATCCAGCCGTGAACCAATGAGTTTTTCTATCAAAAGATATATGTGCACTATGCCAGTGCTCCCAAAACGGTGAATGATCAAACATCGTGAGGAATCCGACGTGTCGTAGAACCTAAAAATGTTAATGCAATACGTGACGAGCGTCAGGCAAAAAAGTCCCCGCCAGCGCAGCGGCTTACTTGCGTAAACCAGTCCGCACACCAAGTGCGGGTGATGAATTTGCCAATTTGCCAAAGTGTAGTTACTCTAGTGTACATCATCCTTTACTTTTGCAAAGCTACAGCCAGTTAGTAACAACTACTAGTAAATGTTACATAATCGTTTTAAATTGACGTTTCGGACCCTTCGTTTGGCATTCCCTTCGATGTTTGTGGTTTGAGAGACTCGTATTATTGTGAGTATATTTTAAATGCTATAATTATTACGGTTCTATATTTGCACATCTTCGATACCCACCGAGAAGATGTGTGGGTAAACACAGATGTTTCTCTGTCTGGGTGTTTTATTGTATTCTTATTATGTATTTACAAAATGCATATGCATATATTCCATATGTAAGAAGTGACATTGAACTAATACTGGGGCCTTATTGTCTAAGTCAACTCCTAATTTCATTTAAGTTGAACTGTACCTTTTAATTTTAAGTCTATTCTAATCGACATCAGCTGTATTTTTGACATTTGAAACCAAGCCTAGACCTAAACTGTGTGTATCTGACATAAGCAACACCACCACCACCGAAATTCAAACCTAGTGAATGAATGGAACATTAAATTCGTATTTTGGAATTGCGTAACGCCGAAATGAACTTCAGTTGGCTATCTAAGACAATACCAAAAAAACTGACTGAGTCGACCAGTGACAATCGGCTTAAAGCTCACTGATAATAAATAGACAATATAGACCGTGTATTAATAGAAGGCTTAGACATTTAATACTCTCGCTTCAATATTTTTGGGTTGAAGAACTTGTCATTTTTAATACTGACCTACATTATTTTAATTCTTGATTCTCTTTTTTTAACCATTTTGTGTAACGCTAACGCTATTGAGACATTAACAGACCGTGCACCATAAGTGAGCAAAAGTGGGACTTTTATCATAGTTTTAGCATCTTTCACCCAGTATTATTTATAAGGGTAACTTGTGGTTACAATGTCTGTGACGTAGAAACTTCATCTAGGTGTCAAAAGTATCACAATTAATAACTTTGAACACGTTTTTGACGTGACAACGTCTTATTATTCAATGGGGCCGGCTGCACGCACGAAAAAACATGACTCATGCGGCGTTACCTTGCTCCGAGGCGTTCCATTTGAAGTGCAAGCGAGAGCGTGGAACGAGCGATAAAGAGGCACGCACGGCCTCCGCGTTCAGAGCGTTCGACATCTGTCTCTCTCCTACTTGAGTGAGCGATGCGTCCGCGTGGACAGCTGTATGACGTTGTCACGTTCAACTATCGTCAGTAAACCGACTTTACAGACGAACGATTTTTTACTACAGGAAAATGACAAAAGCAATTCAGTAGAACCAATCTTAGAACAATAATTGTTATCTAAAACATCTAAGAGTGAGCTAACGAGCTCGTATAACTAATTTTCATATCAAGGCATAAAGGTCGATTCACACATATCAGTGAACCCACAGTTCCGGCACAGTACCGTTACAGTTCCGTATCCGTGCTACAGTGGTGCGTCAGTGCTTCAATTCACACATATCAGGCACAGTACAGTTCTCTGCGGGTCTTCGTGCACGACGACGTTCCCTTCAGACTAGCGTTGACGTCGATTGTTTTGATGGTACTCTTCAATAACACAGAATTAGCTATGATAGCCATTGCTTTAGACGAAGAAGAAGAAGAGAATCGAGGAAAAAAAAGAAAACGAGTGCATGAAGCATGGAAGTTAAGAGAATCTGAAGGAGAATTCGTTACATTATACAAAGAATCAATTAAAAACGAAAGAATTCAATCAACACCTCGTCCTCCATTTTGTTTTCGATGCAGCAGCGTCAGTGATCCGTGCTAAAATATCGTCGTCGCCGATCACGTCCGTGATGGCCGGTGCCGGCACTGACACTGACGGTACTGAGACGACACTGACACTGACAAGTGTGAATACATCCATAGATAATGTTTGAAAGAATAATTATCACTGATGCGGTACTGTGTCGGAACTGTGGGTTCACTGATATGTGTGAATAGACCTTAATGGTCAAGGCGAACGTGTGTCTTATGTCGGTCGGTACAATTCAACGTGATTGAATAGCTGAATAGAACCCCTTGCGTAGGGTAGAGAAGAAAAGCTGAATCACTAAAATAGACCTAAAATACAAAATAAATAGTGCGGGGTGCTAGGTTTCTTTTAGACCCAAACTGAGAAGAGCTTGTACTATGTGAACCAGTAGGCCTACCGACTACCTACAAGCTCTATCTGGTTCTGTCTCTGGCTCTGGTTTTGAGTCTATATGAGTGTTGGCTAAATAAATCCTACGTCACAACGTCACACACACAGTATAATACACTGGTGAGCACTCACACAGACTCAAAACCAGAGCCAGACAGAGCTTGTGGTAGGCTTACAGATAGCTGATTTAATACTTGTATGTTTTTTTTTGTAAATACATACATAGAATTCAATACAACACCCACAGAGAACAAACATCTACGTTCACACCAAAAATATTCGTTCTCGGTGGGAATCCAACCCACGCCCTCCAGCACAGAAGGCAGAGCTTCTAGCAACTGAGCTGTTAGCAGTCAAACACACACTGACAGGCAGACAAGTAGACAATGACCTGACTCCTAACAAAGCCCGAAACGAAGCTTCTGTCGCCACGATACTCCATGTGAAAGCGGACTGGCAACCACACGCATCATAGCAACGTAGATTGAACGCCAAATACAGTATTCCCCTCTGTCTTAGTACAAGTCTACGCGGCCATGAAGCCGATAGAAGTAGCCCCCTAGCCTGAATGACAGTATTCAAGAATTGAATTCAAGGACACGTCCAACGTCCATGTTAAACTACTGATTTGGCTAAATCTACTGTGGTTAGAGCGTTGGGCACAAACAAAGACTGAAATATATTTTTTTTGCGTTAAGTTGGTTATGTAAACCCAACCCTAAATGTAAACAAAAAATCGGTTGTCTGTAAAGTCGGTTTACTGACGATAGTTGAACGTGACAACGTCATACAGCTGTCCACGCGGACGCATCGCTCAAGTAGGAGAGAGACAGATATCGAACGCTGCCGAACGCGGAGGCCAATTGTGCCTCTTTGTCGCTCGTTCCGCACACTCGCTTGCACTTCAAGCCTTAAATGGAAGGCCTCAGAGCAAGGTAACGCCGCATGAGTCATGTTTTTTCGTGCATGCAGCCGGCTCTATCGAATTATAAGACGTTGTCACGTCAAAAGTTATACAGCTATTCTAGTAGTCACTGTGGCTGTAGTGCCGTGAATGAGTGATTGAATGATGATTGAAACGACTCATTCAATTGTTTGAGCTAATGAAAAGGTACCAGGAGATAATGAGAGGTCAGGAGGTTGCTTGACTGTGTTCTTACTGTGTTTGACATTTCAATGAAAAGAGGTATGCTTTGCTTTTCTTTGACATTTGGCTGGCCTTAATGCATTGTAGATTGTAGCTAAAAAAATAGTGGTTAATTAGATAGGACTCCCACCAAGATCAAGGAGGTTGGAAACTCAAAGCAATGGAGATGAAATGTCATTGGTTTGGTAGGGTTTGGTTATTGCGTGCCGAATTAAATCTGTGGTGTTGGTAAAAATTCATGGAAATGTCACTTGCTGGAACAAATAAAAAAGCGGCCAAGTGCGAGTCGGACTCGCCCATGAAGGGTTCCGTAGCATCAAGTAACATAATTATAAAGGTTCTTGTAATTCGTCGTAAGGTAAATTGCGATTTACGATTTATGACGTATAAAAAAAAACTACTGACTAGATCTCGTTCAAACCAAATATCGTTGGAAGTTTGCATATTAATGTACAACAATTATATTTTTTTTAGTTTTATCATTCTCTTATTTTAGAAGTTAGAGAGGGGGGCCCAACTTTTTTCCACTTTGAAAGTGTCTCTCGCGCAAACTATTCAGTTTAGAAAAAAACTAAATTAGAAACCTCAACATCATTTTTGGAGACTTATTCATAGATACCCCACACGTATGGGTTCGATGAAAAAAAAAATTGAGTTTCAGTTTCAAGTATGGGGACCCCCAAAATTTATAGTTTTTTTTCTATTTTTGTGTAAACATCTTAATACGGTTCACAGAATACATCTACTCGCCAAGTTTCATCAGTCTAGCTCTTACGGTTTCGGAGAAAAATGGCTGTGACATACGGACGGACAGACAGACAGACATGACGAATCTGTAAGGGTTCCGTTTTTGCCATTTGGCTACGGAACCCTAAAAATCAAAAGTGTATTTATGCAGTAGAATCGCAAGGATCACTTTGATAGTCCCATGCGCTTGACAGTAAGTCATCCAGTGCCCTAAAAAAACAGAACCTCTAGATTTAAAGACCACTATCACAAATAGCTAGGTTTCTTGGAAATATAAATAAATGAGCTAATAGTAGGCAATTGCACCGTTTTCGTCCGTAATGTATGAATGTATGGTAATGAAGGCAGTTGGCGCGGCGCCACACGATGCAATTTGTTTGTTCCTGTGCTACAAACTAGGACTTGCAAAAACTAGGATAAGTTTTTGTTAGCGTATCACAATTTCTAAGATTATTAAATGACTTGGTATATTATTATTGTATATTTTTTTTATACTACAAAGTTAGCAAACAAGCATACGGCCCACCTGATGGAAAGCGGTTACCGTAGCCTATGGACGCTTGCAACACCAGAGGCATCTCTCGCGCGTTGCTGACCCTTTAAATGTTTTAAAACGCCCTTCTTGAAGATCCCCATGCTGTAATCTATAGGGAAAACCTCGGCAGGAAGAGTATTCCACAACCTTATAATATTTTAATATTTTATTATGTTATACAACTAAATAAAGTCATGTTAGTTACACTATTTAGGTATAACTCAAGAACAGCTGAACGGATTTGGCTCAAAATAGGAGGTAGCATAAATAAAATAAATAATAAATATTATAGACAATCTACACCACACTATCTAGCCACAAACTAAGCAGAGCTTGTACTATGGGAACCAGATAGCTGATGTAATACTTATACATATTTTTTTTTAAAAGGTATATCTACTTAGAATACAAATGCTTAAAACTAGGAGACCGAATTTTTCGGCAATTTTTTATCATCCGCACTTGATGTGCGGCTGGTTTTTCCGCAAGTAGGCCGCTGACGGGCCCTTTTTGCGTGACCCTTGACACGTGTTGCTCGAACTTTTTTAGGTTCTACGACACGTCGGTTTCCTCACGATGTTTTCCTTCACCGTTTGAGAGTACTGGCATAGTGCACATAAATTTTTCGAGAGAAAAACTCATTGGTACACGACTGGATTTGAACCTACCACCTTCGGATCGGAAGGCGAGGCCGCTACCACCAGACCACCAGTGCTCTTTCAGGAGACGGACATAGTATATTTTTTATCCAGAAAAAGTAACGGGGACGAGGCAAGCAAAGCCGCGGCTCCTATGCATTTCATTTCATATTTATTATCGTCCCTTACAAATAACTAAACTTAAACTATAGTTAACTAGACCGTGTAACTATAATCCCATTTTATCAACATTACCCAAAAACCGGTAACTGTCAGTAACAACTGAGTTCCTGGTTGCAAGTTGCTCCATTTAATAGTTACTTGTTTCTATAAACCGACTTCCGTAAAAACGGCCGTACCCAATGATCATTTTAATATTATCAAAGCCAAAAGTCAAATTAATAAAACCACAAGGATCACTTTAAACCTGTTATAAAACGCTTTTATTAGCTTCATCTGTATGTTTGTAAGTTTGTATGTAACCGACCCCTTTGAGGTCGATTTTGTCCTACTTTGAACGATCAGATTTGATTCAAACTTTGCACACCTGTCAAAGGTCGATGACAATGCAATAATATGAAGAAAAAAAAACTAAAAAGTAAAAAAAAAATATAGGTTAAAAAACTAAAAAAAAATGATTTTATAACTAATTGAACTAAAAAGTTAAAAATAAAATTGTAATAATCAATTGAAAAATCTATATTATTGTACAAAAAGCGTGGGGGGCTTGATTTTGATTGTTGTAAATATTTTATCAATAGTTTATTATATCTGAAGTTATTATAATAAATTATAGTTTAAAAAACGAAAAAAAAAACGTTTTTATAACTAATTGAACCAAAAAGTTAAAAATAAAACTGTAATAATCAATTGAAAAATTTATATTATTGTACAAAAAAGCGTGGGGTGCTTTTTACAATAACTTCAGATATAATAGACTATTGATAAAATATTTACAACAATCAAATCAAGCCCCCCACGCTTTTTGTACAATAATATAAATTTTTCAATTGATTATTACAGTTTTATTTTTAACTTTTTAGTTCAATTAGTTATAAAAGCGTTTTTTTTTAGTTTTTTAAACTATAATTTATTTTTCACTTTTTAGTTTTTTTTTTTTTCATTTTTTTTTCATATTATTGCATTGTCATCGACCTTTGACAGGTGCGTGCAAAGTTTGAATCAAATCTGATCGTTCAAAGTAGGACAAAATCGAGCTCAAAGGGGTCGGTTACATACAAACTTACAAGCTTACAAGCTTACAAACATACATACAGGTGAAGCTACCCACGCTTTTTTGTACAATAATATAAATTTTTCAATTGATTATTACAATTTTATTTTTAACTTTTTAGTTCAATTAGTTATAAAAGCGTTTTTTTTAGTTTTTTAATCTATAATTTATTTTATTCTGCTAGCTGATGGAACAAGCACCTGATGGTAAGACTGACTACTATTCTTCTTCTTCTTCTTCTTCTTCTTATCGTGGTAAGGAAAGGATTGTAGGTGCGCCTCAGAAGAGAAGAGACTATTCTTAAGTACACTCGAAATTCTTTTTTCAAAAATAGAAAACAATAAAGCTCAAGACACCAGTTTCACGCACAACACCTCTAGACGTATAGAAAAACAAGCAAATTATGGCTTGGTTTCTTTTATAAGTGTTTTTCAACATTTTTATTTACCGTTAGGAGCACTGATATCTATTTTTTTTAATTCTTTTTAACCGACTTCCAATCAAAAAGGAGGAGGTTCTCAATTCGGTTGTATTTTTTTTTATTTTATTTAATGTTTGTTACCGCATAACTTCGTCATTTGTGAGCCGATTTAGAAAATTATTTTTTTATTTGGAAGGTTATTCTTACGTCCAGATTGTCCCAAATAAATTTGATTAAAATCGGTTTAGCCGTTTGACAATGAAGTCGGTTTCTCAAGTTTTTTAAACTTATAATTATAATAAGCTACGATCTGATTTGAACCCACAACCTTATCTTTAAACGAGGTCCAAAAGGTTCAAAAGCGGTCACCGTTATATCAAGGCCGTTATTGCAATCATTTCTTTAGGAAACAAAGCCTTAAGTGATCAAAGGTAGAGCAAGATTCAAATCTCTTCCGTGAACGGGATTTTTTACAACGTTAAGTATGTAAAATTATTCGTTGGTAATGTAATGAGTCTATTAGGCTATCTGGCTTATCTCGAACTACTGCCGAATAACAATAGACCGGCATAGTCAAAAGTAACAAGGATTTAACAAACTGACAGCAGTATTTCTACAGGGTTATTCATTATTAACTGCAAATACTCAGGAATTAGGTTCAACAAATAGAATAAAAAATATTAATTAAATTATTTTTTTTAAATTTGATCAAAAAAATTTTTAAGTTTTTGTATCAAAATTTTATTTTTATTAATTTCTTTACGGCTATTGCATAATGATTGCCACGGAGAACAGGACGATGACCCACCCAGGCGGTGACTGAACGCAGAGTGTCACTCACGGCGCGCGGGCGCGGATCAAAGGTCAAAATAGGTCAGGCGCCAATGATTCCTTTATCGATTTTCTCGGGATTTTCATAACAAAACTTAATAAAAATCATTTAATAAATATTTTTTATTTTATTTGTTAAACCTAATTCCTGAGTATTTGCAGCTAATAATGAATAACCCTGTATACTAATATTGTACCTATTTTTGTATGTTTGTATGTTTGTATGTTTGTAATGAATAGGCTCAAAAAGTACTGGACCGATTTAAAAAAAATCTTTCACCAATAGAATGCTACATTCTTCCAATTTTACATAGGCTACATTTCATTTTGAAAAATATTAGGGATCCTTGGTAAAATTTGAACAATGTAACCGAAGGTGTAGAAAAATGAGTCTTAAAATGTCTTTCGTCGAATGCGCTGCCGAAACTATTAGCGATAGAACAAAATAATGTACAACAATATGGTCTACCCCGTGCAAAGCCGGGACGGGCTGCTAGTTTAGAAATAAAATAATCTTTTATATTTCATCGACCATTAAAACAGTATTTACTAATCTTACTTACTAAATATTACTAAGCAAGTTTGTCCTAATATGACACATGACGGCGCGGCGTGGTGGTACATAGGTTGGGTGGTCTTTGGACAAAGGCTCCAGGGCAAGTTCGGCAAGTTTATCATGCGTATTTGATGTGCGGCTGGTTGCCGCTGGTTGCTGGGTGCCGCAAGTGGACCGCTGGTGGGCCCTTTTTGCGTGACCCTTGACACGTGTTGCTCGAACTTTTTTAGGTTCTACAACACGCTGGTTTCCTCACGATGTTTTCCTTCACTGTTTTGAGAGTACTGGCATAGTGCACATAAATTTTTCTACAGAAAAACTCATTGGTACACGAGTGGATTTGAACCCACGACCTTCGGACCAGAAGGCGGGGCCACTACCACTAGACCACCAGTGCTCCTCAAAGTCTCCTCCAGGGTTTGCCATTTGGACATGATCTGCGCCACTCCTTAGGGAGCTCATCTTCCCATCGCTTTAGCTGCCGCCCTCTGATGCGTTTTCCTTCTCTTGGGTACCAAACTGTACGTACAGTCATAAGTTCATTTACTCCTTCGGGATCTCATTATGTGACTTGTCCATCGCCACTTTAACCTTCAGATTTTGTTTGGGACATCCTCGACTTTAGTTATTTGAGTTCTCACTTTTAGTTTGTTCACCTATAGTGTGTTTTTGTTTTTGTGCCTAGCATTTGGGCGCTTTGGCGTAGCTGTTAGCCCAAACTGCATTTAATCTAAATAAAAAAAAAATCGGTTGTCTGTAAAGTTGGACGATTACTGACGATAGTTGAACGTGACAACGTCAACAGATATCCACGCGGACGCATCGCTCACTCAAGAAGGAGAGAGACAGATGTCGAACGCTGCCGAACGCAGAGGCCGATTGCGGCTTGCACTTCAGCCTTAAATGGAACGCCTCAGAGCAAGGTAACGCCGCATGAGTCATGTTTTTTCGTGCGTGCAGCCGGCTCCATCGAATTATAAGACGTTGTCACGTCAAAAAAACTTTTGGTTGAGTTTTTTTCCGCGTCGCATGTAATGAGGTTGAGTTGCTATTACTCCCAGTGGTCAAAATTTTTGTTGAAGCAACCTCTGTAGAGTCTATATGTGTGTTCACCAAAGAGGTTAGAAACCTGGGCAGCAAGAAGTTTATAATTATGCATTAAGGCCTGTGCACACCTAGTTCGCTGGCGGTAGCGATCAGTGAAACGCTGTCAAATCTCAAATCTGACAGCGATATTTGACACCGTTTCACTGATCCCTACCGCCAGCGAATTAGGTGTGTTCGAGCCTTTAGGGTAGCCACGATCTCATACGAACCTACTTTTAGTTCCACCCGTAGTATCTCTTACTAGTCTGTGGTTCCACCTGAGTCATTGCTGGACAAGCAAGGCCATGTTCTTAACCACTTCAGTGCAAAACGAACCTTTTCTACTGACAATATTGGCAAGGTCGTCGCTACCTCACTCCACTTAGCTTTAAAACAAATAAATATTGTGGACAATTCACACAACACTACCCAGCCCCAAACTAAGCAGAGCTTTTTATATGGGAACCGGATAGCTGATATAATACTTGAATACATTTTTTTTTTGTAAATACTTACTCAGACCTAAGCACTGTTTCAGAATACGGGCCTTACCCCCGAATACTGAAACGCAACTCAGATTTAAGCACGTCTCAAGCGACGAATATTTGACAGATTTTCATTGAAAACTGTCAAATATTCGTCGCTTGAGACGTGCTTAAATCTGAGTTGCGTTTCAGTATTCGGGGGTTAGGCCCGTATTCTGAAACAGTGCTTAGGTCTGAGTCGAGCCTCAAGCACAGATTTTTGACACTTTTCAATGGAGAACTGTCATAAAATCTATGCTTGAGGCTCGACTCAGACTCAAGCGCTGTTTCAGAATACGGGCCTAAGAATACAATATAGGTAACACCCAGACAGAGAACAACCATTTACGTTCACCACACAAATATTTGTTATCGGTGGGGATCGAACCCACGACCTGCGGCGCAGAAGGCAGAGCTACTACCAACTGAGCTAGAGACCAGTCAAACTTTACAAGCTATTGCACGTGCATTCACTTGCAAGGTGCTGTTTATAACCGAAATTCGGCATCGTGTGTTTGTGTTTGTTACGCTTTCACGTACTGAATGGATTTTAATGAAACTTTACAATAATATAGGTAGCATAAACATCAAAATAGCACCTAAGCTACAATTTATAATATGGTAACGGAGAACGGTTGTAAGTAACGGGGTGTAACGGGAATGGGGCGAGCGAAGCCACGGGCGGCCGCTAGTAAATAAATAAATGTTGTGGACAACCTACACAACACTTTCTAGCCTCAAATTAAGCAGAGCTTGTACTATGGGAACCAGATAGCTGATATAATTAATTTGTTTGTAAATACATGTACTACGAATACAAAATATACTCACGTTCTTCTTTCTTTCTTTTCTAGGGCACGTTCCTGTCGTACGTGACCTACGAAGCAATGCTTTGTCATAAGCGATGGTTACCACTTAACATCAGGTGCTTATGCTTGTTCCATTAGCTATTTGTTTATAAAAATATTTTATCTCTTAAAAACCATAACTAAATTAATAGATTGTACTGACCTATAAAAGCAATAAAACAAGGTTTATGTAACTTTGCTTACGACCGGTCGACGTGTCCTTTACAACATTTCCTGGTTGCAGTCGACGTTTTCATTTAAATATCTATAGCTCGTATATTTCAATTAAAATATCTAAAGTATTCATGTTTTTAATACTGCTGTCATATCTGTCTAGAGTTAAACAGTTTTGGGGAATAAAAAAAGTACCTCACAACAAGGTCACGGCGTACGGTTTTAACTACAAAATATAATATTCATTTTCTGTCATTTTGGGAAGCGGTTTAGCTTTTGTTCATTTGAATTGTTTTTTAACCGACTTCCAATCAAAAAGGAGGAGGTTCTCAATTCGGTTGTATTTTTTTTTTAATGTTTGTTACCGCATGACTTCGTCATTTATTGTGAGCCGATTTAGAAAATTATTTTTTTATTTGGAAGGTTATTCTTACGTCCAGATTGTCCCAAAAAAAAATCATTAAAATCGGTTTAGTCGTTTGGCAATGAAGTCGGTTTCTCAAGTTTTTGAAACTTATAATTATCTGGTGTTATTTTGAGTTTTGTTGTGTAGTTTCGGTGGTATTTGAAAAAAACATAGCTTGAGGTCTTAGCACAAAGTGTGAGCATTTGAAATAAAAGCGTAATATGTGATGATTTGGACCAAAATGTTTCCGATGGTTTTAAAGAAAAAAAACCTACAAATAAATTATTTTTTTCAAATAACAGCTTATAATACTGTATTCACTTAAAATATATATGTACTTATTTGACTACGAGACATACACATATTAAATTATACACCCAAGTATTCATATGCTGAAGGAATTGATCAAATAAGTATAGACAAGACAAATACCTAAAAGCAATTAGGTATTTGGCCAATCAGCTCGTAAAATTAAAAGCATTTACATACATTTGTCACATTATTACATAAATTATCGCCAAATACGATCTGGAAACTCCATTAAGAGGTGCAATCCAAACCAAATTACTAGTCCAGTGAATGTCATTCAAGGTCCCACAAGTACTGTGCCCCTATTCTAAGATTTGGATCAAATTCCACTCACTGACGTCTGCACTGACACTGTTTTTAACCCTCTTCAAATAAAAAGGTAGAGGTTCTCAATTCGGTTGTTTTTTTATGTTTGCTATTGTCATTTATGAGATGATTTGAAAACATCTTATTTTATCTGGAAGGTTAAAGGTACTTCCAGATTGGTCACATAGAAATTTCATCAAAAGGATCACTTTGAAACGTCTTAAACCTTGGTGAGTTTAGGTGCCAGTTCCACGAGACCAAGTCTTGAAGAACAGGCAACAAACTACGACTTGAATAAGTAAAGATTTAAAAACTTGAGAAACCGACTTCATGGTCAAACTGCTGAACCGACTACAATAATTTTGTGGCATGAGCGTTGTTTCTTTTACCGAAGATAAGACAGTATAGACAAAAACCATACTTCGACTCGTTTTTTTGACGTGACAACGTCTTGTAATTCGATGGAGCCTGCTGCACGCACGAAAAAACATGATGTGATGCGGCGTTACCTCGCTCTGAGGCGTTCTATTTAAGGCTTGAAGTGCAAGCGAGAGCGCGGAACGAGCGACAAAGAGGCACGCACGGCCGCCGCTTTCGGCAGCGTTCGACATCTGTCTCTCTCCTACTTGAGTGAGCGATGCGTCCGCGTGGACAGCTGTATGCCGTTGTCACGTTCAACTATCGTCAGTAAACCGACTTTACAGACAACCGATTTTTTTATGGAAATAGTTACAGAAATAGTTTAAGTCTACTCTTTTGTAGACATATCGCACAAGGCATAGATGCTATCTAAGCTGGCAGCCCTATCGTAAAGTCTCATGTCTCGACAAAAACAGTCTCGCACGGCACGAACTAAATTGAGCGCGACTCAATTTAGACAAATCTTAGAATAGAGGTACTGACCAGCAGCCGACGTGTCAGCCATTTTGACACCGTTTCGATTCAATCGCGGTAAAGGGCTTGAATCTCATTTTTAGGCGTTTATGTCATAATGGAACGCAGGTATTTCGTTTGCGAAATATTTTCTTACTTAACTTTACCCTATAGTCCTGTCGTTTTGGTGTCAGATTTGGTAGACTACATAAATTATGTACCCATGAGAGAAACAGAAACACACTTTTAATTCTAAGTATTTTAGTTAATAGGTAAATAAAAACTTGTACACAGCATTTCAAATGCATGCCAGTTATCTGTGAAGAAAAAAGTTCCTTGAAACATCCAGTTACCTCTGAGGAAAAAAATCTTCACAGATATGACGCCAGTTCTCTGTAAGGAATAGCCGTATATTACATTACATAACTCTAATGTTTATTTACTGTGTGAAAGATGTACAATCATAAATGCAAGTTCAATATAACCTCTATTCAGATCCTGGCTGACGTCAAATTGACATGACCTTGACATCTGATCCAGTTCGATTGACATGCGCGTCACGTATAACCGATTAATATAACATTGATACCGCATGACAAGGTCACTGCGTGTGGTCTAGTAAGCTATTGTCAACAGTCAACACCTATTAGTAATGTAAAAGTAATTTAATACTTTCAATACAGTGTCGTGATCAATATACAAATATGTGTAACATAAAAAGCGTGCATTTTATTTATTCCTTATTGTTTTAATGAAATAAATAACCAAACAGTAATAACAAAACATTATTTTGTGTTTATACAATAGGTACTTGACTATTTGCAAAGATGACAGCCAAACGCCACTTGCTGTGACCTTGTAAGGACGTCGTTTACTAGAAGACTGAATAGCTGTGTTTATTTATGTTTTTCCTTACTGCGACGTTGAAACGTATTTTACACAGCCGTATAAAAACTTAACTTAGCTAACTATTATAGAAATAGTGGAATAAGATTTTTTAATTTTTTTTTTCTTTATAGAAAATAGCTTGCCGACTCAATTTTTTATTTTTATTTAGTTGTATCACAATGATCACTTTGAAAAGTCTTATAGCTAGGTGAGTCTAGGTGCCAGTTACACGCGACCAAGCCTAGAAGAACCGACAATCAAGAGGCAAGAACAGACTTAAATCTGCAGCCACGGTAAATATCCCCTTAGCTCTGTCTTCTCAAATACAACTCCACTTTTTCCGAAAACCCCTCGATGCAATATGGGCGCCTGTCACATTCGCTTGTCATGTCGTTTCTTCCGCCGGAAAAAGGTGCCAAGTGTGACAGCATCTGCTTTTCTTTTTTGACTTTGACATTTACTAGCATTCGATTTGATTTCTATGCTAAAATTGTTAGGAGCTAACACAAGTACCTATACTCGGATTTTTAATTAGACGAAGCTAGCTGACGTTAACTGTGTTGTCAGTTTTTGACGAAATAAAAATAGTGTTGTGACAAAGTGAATGATTGAAAAAACTCCTGAATGAATGAAATTGCCTCGTTTTTCAAGTGAATAGTTAGTGTGCCGATTTTGACTTGACGTGCCCGGTTGAGGATCCATATCGTTCGCGTGAAACAATATAGCAACAAAATACACAACAATTACCACAAACACAACGTAACGAAAAACTTTACAAAAACAATAACTAAACAGCGTGAGCGCAGAAAAACATTCGTGCTATCAGACCAGAGGTTAGAGACCGAATTACAAACAAAATGGTGACCGACGCGCATGGCGTTCATCGGTGTTGGCACTAGTCGCCACGCCGCGCTTTGTAATAAACCGTCAACAAACTGATTGTAATTACATACTACAAGTAACTTATATCATTTGAGCACTTTTATACATTTTTTTATACAAATTTCAATATTATTTTATAGTTTGAAATGATTAACTATTCACTCATTGTTCATTCATCTGATTGAACGAGAACTGAACGCAGCACTATTACTTTAAATATGGCAACATTATTTTACAAAGTGACATTAGCTACTGTCAGTGGGTATCGTCTAATTAAAAATCCGACTATACTCAAGATTTTTTACCATGCCGAAAGGGGTAGTCAGTGGTCCAAATTACATTTACCCAGTGTGTTACATGCTCCATAAAAGGTGGATTACCGATATGCATATCGCTATCTTGGAACTAAAGGAGAATGACAAACAAGGAGGTCCACTTTGCATCTTAATTACAGCCTCATTGTTTGCGTGTGCTCGACTCGTGCTTGTCAATTAATGCGAATCACTCGCGTTGAATAATTAATAGTTTTGGTACATGTGTGACTGTTATGTTAGTAACTACTATTCAGAAACATTGCTTGAGTCTGACTCGAGCCTCAAGCATAGATATTCAGTTTAGAAATAAACTATATTAGAAACCTATAAACATCATTTTTGAAGACCTATCCATAGATACCCCACACGTATGGGTGTGATGAAAAATTATGAGTTTCAGTTCTAAGTAAGGGGACCCCCCAAATTTATTGTTTTTTTTGCTGTTTTTGTGGGAAAATCTAATGCGGTTCACAGAACACATCTACTTTACCAAGTTTCATCAGCATAGCTCTTACAGTTTCGGAGAAAAGTAGCTATGACATACGGATGGACAGTTATTATGTTGGACTTCTTTTTTTGGAAGTTGATTAATAACAGAAACATCCTTAGGATTTTGATCCTCAGCGACAAACAAAATTCGTTGAGGCTGTCTGAGGGTAGTCAGAGAGACGTCCAAAGACCTTTGCGCTCATAATTTTTTCGAAGAGATAAATTTACCTACTATTGTACAACCGGATTCAAACCCACGAACTTAAAATACTGTATATAGACCACCGATCTTCAGTGCGAAGCCTAGGTAGGTTCTTAATTCTAATCTAAACAGATCAAGGTACTTACTTAGCACTTTGAAAATCTTATCTAGTACCTAAGTAATCTAGGTAGCCTAACCAATAACATTGTTGCAATATCACGTACACTAACCATAAAATAAGGCGATAAATAGCTAATACAAGCTAATACAAGGTGCCCTAAAATTCAACTTCCTCATCACTAACAAGTCCACTGCTGGACGTAACCCTCCCCTAAATAATTAGAGGAGGGTTACGTCCAGCAGTGGACGAGGGTCCCTTAAATAAATAAGGGACCCTAACTACACAAAACAGGTTCATAAAGGGCGGGAGTTAGCGTACTTACGCATTTAATTTTTGTGTTTACAACTTATTAAATAATTAATAGTACATTGTTACCCGAGTGTTGAAAGTCACGTTTTTTGAGTCCCGAGACGGGTTTGGCGCCAGAGCGTTAGCGAGGGCGCCAATGGAGCTTGAGGGACTTAAAAGACTTTCAACCGAGGTAAACACTGTGCTTTTCATTACGAATGCAAGGAAAGTAAAAAATAAAAACATGAAAGAAAAATTAGTGAAAATAAAGATTGAATTGTCGCCTTCCCGGTTAATTTTTTTCTTTTTTCTGGCGGGCCTTCGGCTACGGCTCACCAGCATTATTCAGCCATTATTTTCATTTTCATAATTAAAAAAATGGTAAATTGTTTGCTCAAATCTATGTTATTTTAAATAAATAGTTGAAGCTATATATTAATCAAGTAATTTAGAAGATATATTATTTATTTAATACTATCTTTATGTTATTTAAATTTAAATTTTACATTGCGCTCTAATTAGACTTTATAAACTTCTTACCGTTGTAATGGGTTTCCAACTTACTTGCTGAATAAAAGGTTAGAATTTGGTTCAACGACCTCCTTGCAGTTAAAAAGACTTTAGAAAGTTGGAACATGGTTGAATAAAATAGAACTCGCTTTTTTTTATAATTTGACAGCTGCCAGTAGAAAGCGATTCTCCCTAGGGCCGAAAGTTTTACTTTCAATTAGGCCCCTCGGGCAACTTCAGACCTACTTTCAGAGTATGAGTAATGAAAAGTATATGTAATAAGTACAGGTAATAATGTATAATATTAGTAATAGTAGTAGAGCTTTTTGTGTGTGTCTCGTGGGGGTGCGTACTACCACCATGCCTATTCCTGTCGTGAAGATGCATTGCTGTGTTTCGGTTTGGGTGTGTGCTTCACGGCAGAAATAGACAAAAACGTATCTTCTTCTTCCTGCCCTTATCCCACTTTATATGTGGTCGGCACAACATGTCTTCCTTCTCCATTCCCCTCTGTCAGCCGTCATATCTGCATTCACTTCTCTGTTATCCATGTCATCTGAACACAGTTCATCCATGTTTTCTTTGGTCTACCTCTGCCCACATATCCACACCCATACTCATCACTTTCCTAGACACATGATTCGTACTCCTTCATGACATGTCCGTACCACGCCAGCCTATTGCTCCTCAATTTTTTTGTAGGTTCTGCCAAACTTCCCCTGATATACTCATTCCGTATCCTATCCATTTTTGTAACTCCACACATCCATCTCAACATTCGCATCTCTGCCATCACATGTACCATTTTTTCATACAAAAAAAATCGGTTGTCTGTAAATTCAGTTTAATGACGATAGTTGAACGTAACAACGTTAAATGGAACGCCTCAGAGCGAGGTAACGCCGCATGAATCATGTTTTTTCGTACGTGCAGCCGGCTCCATCGAATTATAAGACGTTGTCACGTCAAAAAAAGGCATATCATGAAACCCCTTTCAAAATACTTGCTACCCGTGCCATTAAAACACCTTGTAAGGCTGTATGCGCGTGCGGTGACGTCAGCGAGTCACCTTGCTCCGCCCACGACACAAATGTATTTTCACTATTTACTTGAAGCTATTTACTTACAATGTTAAGTGCAATGTTTTTCCAGTTTTACCACTCGTACCAGCCGGGTATATTTCAGTTGCTATCAAAAGTTTGGCACTAACAAATAATGCTATCAACAAGGAACAGCGATCACGTATCCAGTACCCGAAGTCGGAGTTTTGCTACCACATTTCGTTACCAAATGTTGTTTTCGTTTCGCCTATTTGTCTCTCTCTATTATATGGAGAAAATATAAGACGGCAAAAATACGTTACGTAGTTAGAGTTGTTGTCTCATCTTTTCTCCATGCAATAGACAGAGACAAATAGGCGAAACGAAAACAACATTTGGTAACGAAATGTTGTAAATGCACTGGGACTTCGGGCTCAGGAGCCTTTTTCTCGGGCCGACCGAGATTTTCAATGTGCGGAAGGCTAATGTAAATTATATGTCCTCGTCACAACTCATTTTGAACAGTCACATCCGTCCTAAATCTGCAAAAAGCGATCTTATTTGTCAATCGTAAAAAACGGAGCCAAATAACTAAGCGTAGGCAGAAATAAAGTCTTACGGAAAATACATAGATGTGAAACTCCAAGAGAATTCTCAGGAATTATTCTGTCACACTCACTGTCATCATCATCGGCCTAAAGAAGTCTGTTAGACAAATATTTATTTCATGTAATATTGTATTACAGCTGCCTTCTTGCCTATAATGATTATTTTCTTTTTCTGTTCTCATTTTTATGAGATTTTTTTAATGTTTTATTTTTAAGTAGGTAGGTATTCTAATCTTGTGTGTAAAGTGGCAACTTTCGGCCTAAAGTTGTCTCTTTCCGCCGTCGTCGAGCAGAAAAATCGTAAACACACCACGGGAAGTAATATTAAAACTATTTCAACGTAAAGATGGTCAACGGAGTTTCATTTCTATCATCAATATTCTACGACAACGTTGACCAATCAGGTACAAGTGACGTCACCCGCGCCCGCGCAGCCTTTGGTAATGTTTGCTAGATCATGTAGTAATTTGAATGGTGTTGAAGTGAATATATTGCGCATTTACCGAGACTAAATAATGAATTAAAGCCGTGCGCACATCTAGGTGATCTGCGATGGTGATGGCGATTAGTTTCAGCGTAGCACACAAGTTCGGCAAGTTTATCATGCGCACTTGATGTGCGGCTGGTTTTTCCGCAAGTAGGCCGCTGGCGGGCCCTTTTTGCGTGACCCTTGACAGGTGTTGCTCGAACTTTTTTTAGGTTCTACCACACGCCAGTTTCCTCACAATGTTTTCCTTCACCGTTTTGAGAGTACTGGCATAGTGCACATAATTTTTTCGACAGAAAAACTCATTGGTACACGACTGGATTTGATCCCACGACCTTCGGATCGGAAGGCGGGGCCACTACCACTAGATCACCAGTGCTCCTAAGCACACAATTTGCCGCGAACTTTGACAGTGCGATATTTGACAGCAATACACTTATCGCCATTGCAGGTAATCTAGGTGTGCACCTGGCTTTATATCATTAGAAGAAAAGCAAGGATACATGACCGCCTGACCGCGCACTTTAACAGCAGTTGGTAGTAGCTCTGCCTTCTGTGCCGTACGTCGTGGGTTCGATCCCCACAGAGTACTTTTTGTGTGGTGAACGCAGATGTTTGTTCTCCGTCTGAGTGTTATATTGTATTCTAAGTATGTATTTACGTAAAAAAAAATGTACATAAGTGTTATAATCAACTCTCTGGTTCCGATAGTACAAGCTCTGCCTAATTTAGGGCTAGATAGTGTATGTGGATTTTCCCCTATATTTATTCATATTAATATTCATATTCATTTATTCATTGCTTCATGTGTTTTATAGGTCTTTTGGCGTAAAAACGTCCAGACCATGAGCCCCGCATGGGGCATTACAATGGCCTTACGGCAAATTAAATTAGGTAAACCTAGGTAACACACTTCTTAATATCTTCATGTTCTTCTTAACTTCTTATTTATTATAACTTCGCCACCAGTTCTACCACACGAGTTTATTGACATTTAACGAATATTTTAATTCTCATCTCGAATAATAAATTATATTTTTGACCGCCGAAACACCTTTATTATAAAAATTAAAATTGGATTTATAACATTTGAAATGACGTGCGATATATTGCGAAAAAAATATTAATAAAACAAAGTTGCTTTTAAACTTTATTTACGATCTTCACCGATCGTAAAACAGTGTTGATAAACACTGGGATGGTTCAATAACCTGAGGTTTTATGCTCAAACACCTGCGAGAAATATCATTAGTAAACATGTCACTCTCAGCCTGTGAGAATTTAACTGTCAATCTGACATTTGACGTAATCTGTTCCAATGACAGCCCTCACAGCAGAGTAGTAACTCTGCCATCTTCGCTGTAGGTTCGATCCCCAATCAGAATCAATTTTTGAGTGACGAACATAGATCTTTGTTCTCGGTTCTTGATCTTATTTTGTATTTTATGTGCGTGTACACAAAAAAGGGGTGTACAAGTCATATAAGTATATGAGTTATCTTGTTTCAATAGTACATACTGAGAGACTGAGGGCACTGTTGGCCTAGTCGGAGTGGCCTCGTTTTGCGATCCTAAGGTCGTGGGCTCAAATCTAATCGTGCACCAATGAGTTTTTCTGTCCTAAAGTTTATGTGTACTATGCTAGTACTCTCAAACATCGTGAGGGAAACGGCATGTCGTAGAACCTCAAAAAATCTTAAGCATGTCGTGTCAAGTGCACGAAAGGAGCCTTTTTGAGACGTACAAAAATCCTTTTACCACACTGGTTCAAAGGAATTGATGACACAACAAGAAGAAGTGCACTTCTTGTTTCACTATAATTTTCTTTGTAAATTTAGTTTGTTTTTACTCAAAAAATTGATGTTTAGAGTCTGTTCAGAAAGAGAGCCGTCGTGAGATTGGAGGGCGCTGCTGTGCTTAATTACCTTTTTTGTTTAGTGGGCAATACAATAGCGCGTCTGTTTCGTTTTGATGCTATCACAACTAGTGTACTATTCCTTTATTTAATTTTTATGATGCAAAATGCTGACAGAAAGAAAGGGATGAGCTGCCATATAAAAATCGAAACGTTAGTTCACAATTTGGCCACGACACGGCTCTCTTTCTGAACAGACTCTACAATGATATTTCTCGAACGTGTCGAGAATAAGATTCTGGTCATTTGCCAACGGAATCCTAAATAAGCGTGTTCCAGGTAAAATCAGGTTTCGTGACAAAATGGATGTCTGTGTGAAGAAACGCAAAGGTTAAAGCTATTAAAACTTTTTAATTGCTTTTGTTGTATGCAATTGTATAAATACGAAAGTTTTGATTTTTACGCTAGTCAACTTCTCGCTTAGACATTTCTACATTTTTGAAGAAATAAAATCACTGCAAATGTAGAAAAAACTGCAAACTATTCAGAGAGTTAAAACGGAACATTAATTATTATTACATTAATTAATTATTAAACATTACTTAATTTCGAAAATATCATTTAGGTCCAAAACAGTTTTCCTCCAATAAAATACTAGTAAAACGCAAATAAAAAGTTATTTGACGGCTGTCTACCTCTTAAGTCCCGGTCATAACAAGGCGATAACAGAGCGATCTGCAAAAACAACGCGATAACATGAATGTTGCGACCGGGACGACTGAATCTTTTAACCGACTTGTATCTTTTAAAGCGTCTATAAAAAGACAACGGCCAAAACTTTACACTACATACGGAGGGCTTATTCTGAGTTTTATGATCATTTTGTCGTTAGCTTAACGCAAAATGACTTATCGCCAGCGTATTACTTACGAACGCTACGTAAAAACATTAGTTCTCGCAATTCCGTCAGGAGCGCTCATCGTTTCTCCATACAAAATCGGGACTAACTACTACGCTAACGACAAAATGATGTTATAACTAAGAATGAGCCTACCGGATGAACGAATATATAATATACTCGTACCTACAAAAATGTATAGTAAGTACACACATACCAAAGTGTTGGTCATAGGATCAACTTGTCACTCGGGGTATCAGAGCCACCTGCATCTAACTATGAAGGCCGGGTGACGCAACTAATCCAACTTGTTCGTATTGTTCTAACTGTAGTACAGACTGCGACAGGAATTTTACAACATTTTGTGACAATTTTGTTAAAATTAGTAAATATTGCTAACTATTGGATAATGCTGTAGGTTTTGTTTATAAGTCTTACTTATGGAACAAGCATATGGCCCGCCTGTAGGCCTACAGGCCTGCGCACACCTAGTTCGCTGACGGTAGCGATCAGTGAAACGCTGTCAAATATTGCTGTCAAATCTCAAATCTGACAGCGATATTTGACAGCGTTTCATTGATCGCGTTTGCCAGCGAACTAGGTGTGCGCAGGCCTTACCACAAGCTCTGTCTGGCTCTGTCTCTGGCTTTGATTTTGAGTCATCGTCTACACAAGTATTTAAATGAGATTATTAATTAAATTTTGTCAATGACTGTGCCTGTATTGTGTAATTGTTGGTATTTGAACGATTTACGATAAAAATCGAAAGATTTGAGGTCTGATTGGGGTCTTGAAAAATTACATTCTAAAATATTAATAGCAAATATCTCTCAATATCGAATACTTTAAATCAACACCTTGAATCAAAGGTTAAAATGCGATCAACCTACCACAAGCTCTGTCTGGCTCTGTCTCTGGCTCTGGTTTTGAGCCGGAGCGACAGACAGCGACCTCTGTCGCAGCTGCCTACAGGAAAAGGAAACTGTGGAGCATGTAGTGCACTGCTCCGCAACAAAAGAAGCGAGGTCCAAGACAGGGCTCAGGGAACTGATTGAGTCTTCTTCTTATCGTGTCACTGATTCTTTCGAACCAAGCGTGGTGAAAGGATTTTAAGTGCGTCTCAAAGAGGCTCCTTTCGTGCACTTGACACATATTTTCGAACTTTTTAGGTTCTACGATATGCTGATTTCCTCACGATGTACTTATTAGATAGATTTTTTTAATTGGCTCAAAAACAACAGCAAAAAAACAATGAATAAAGGTACGGCTACACAAGAAACCAAAAGAGAAAAAAAACATTGACCACTTATAGAAACACAGAAAGAGTACACACATAATCTTGTTCTAATGTTATTAAGGATGCAGACAGTAACCAAATATGCATTTACTAAGCAGGTATTAGTGAGCAAAAATGGTCTTCACTCAGCTTCGCCGGACGAGGCTACTTATCATGTTATACTTATACTTGTACACACCTAAATTGTTTCATATTCCTTTCCTATTTCCTTATAAAGTTATCGCACATCCAAAACAATATAATTTGCAAGCATACGCTAACTTACAAGACACGCTGTGCGTAGAAAGTAAACAACCTTGACAACGCAACATTTTTGTGCATAAGAACTTTGGTGGTTTGATTGTGGCTGACCTGCTTTTTCAGACCTCTTTTTGCAAATTTGCAGGTGGTAAAGATATATTGTTGAGTAGAGAAATCCCTCTTCCGAGGACTCAGTACAGTATAGGACAACATTCGTATGAGGTTGTCACAGTGTTGTGACAGTGGTGTTTTAATTTTATAAACTCGTTTATACTTAGAAACGAGTTTATATAATTTTTTTATCAGTTTTTTTTCAATAGGTACGTATATAAGCTACGGTCAACATACTATTTATTTCAGTAGGCCCTAATCCGAGAAAAAGCTTATTCCACAGAGTAAAACAAAAGTAGCATCATAATTTGTGGACAATTTTAGGACTTTAGAGTTGAAATAAGTTTTTTTTTTTCATATTAAAAGTGCAATTAAAACTCTGCGCTTGACAGATGCCGAAAAGCATGAAAATGGACTGAAAATATATTTTCCAAGCATGAATGAAGAAATCGAACTTGCGGGGTAATGCAAATTCATACTTGTTATTGTCAGTTTTTTAAATTATCCGCCGCCTGTCGCGTTTAATTTTATCTTGCGAATGAAATTCTAGATTCGTAGAGCATAAAATAATAATAGATTTTCCTCATGCAGAAGGAAAATTCCTAGAATCTCGTTCATGTCTTTTGTATGGAACTTGTAAAAAAATGAATAAGCGTACGCAAAGTACTTCATATCAGCTGTGTTTTCATATTATGCCTATCTACTCTTTTCTACCAACTGAGGCCTACCATGAGCTCTGTCTGGCTCTGTCTCTGGCTATGCTTGCTGTTCTATTGATATGTAATTTTATTATTATTGGATACCGTTAGTAGAATGGAATTTTAATTTTATTAGGTACCTATTAAATTTAAATTTATTTTGTTTCTAAACTTAAATGGCATGAACCCAAAATTTGCATCCCAGCTATGGGGAAATAAGTGACACTTATTTATTATTTTTAAGATCTTTCATGTATACACTTCATTGAGGCAAATAAATGATTATGATTATGGTTTCGAGTCTGTGTGAGTGCTCACCAGTGCATTATACTGTGTGTGTGACGTTTTGACGTAGGATTTATTTAGTCAGACTCAAAACCAGAACCAGAGACAGCCAGACAGAGCTCATGATAAGCCTACGGGTCCATCATTCAAGTTTCTCACAAAGAGTCTAGGGACTGGTCGCCCACAATGCAATCAGTTCCAAAGGCTTCGAAGGAGTTTTTTGTATAATTCGGCGGATGACGTCACCGGACACGGTCGGACAGCTACCAGCCCACGTTACGCCTGCGCAAAGCGGTTTTTGCTTCGGGCGTGGTCCCAGTGAGAGCGGTAACGATTTTGGATGGCTTGAAGATTTGATAATAAAAATAAATGGTAACTTTATTAATTCTATTTGTAAATGACAAAATGCTCGCTGAGGCAGGTAATGCAAAAAGTAGAGCTAACGATTGAATAATTACAGCTAAACTTGTAAAAGCTATTTAAATTAAATAATGCTAAAAGTTAGCTCTGTCTCTGTTTATCATTACTCAGTCGTAAGAGATGGTAATAGTTTAAGCAATTTACCGTCATATTTTTTTAAATATGGACCAGAACTCAATAATCAATCACGTTTTCTCAACCATACACCCAATTAAGCACAAAATAACTTTTTTGCCATGTCAATAGTTATTTTTAAATAGTATTTTTAGTGTATTTGACCTACATTTTGCGTTCCATGACATGCCACGATTTTCGCACGATGATTTCCTTCACGGTTTGATATTACCTAGTAGCATAGTGCACAAACATTTTTGGACAAAAAAACTCATTCAAAGTATTTATTGCATGAAATACATGTTGAAAAAGATGTTATATTTATAAATGTCTAATGTATTCTACTTATAATTATCTAAGCGTGCAATACTATAATGTCAAAAGTTAAATATACGAGTCAAAAGTTAGCTAATACAATAATCTGTAATCATTCATCCCATACCTACTACATAAAACTCATTGGTTCAGAAGGCCACTACTACCATAAGACCGTATTCATAAAAGGTTACTAATGTTGGTTATTGCGTATTGCGTTGCGTTGAGTTATCTTTTCGGTCATCTGAATACCGTATCCGTATGAGCTTCGGCTTACATAACATTATGTAATTAATTGTCCGATGATGAGAAAGCCTTATACCTGATTAGTCATGATCAGTTATTGACGTCACAAAGACTAAGTTAAAATGCACACCATTGATCGCATCATTTTAGTTTTACTAGAGAAATGATATAAGTTTAAAAATTGAGAAAATCGAGTTCATGGCCCAACTGCTGAACTGATTTTGATGAAATTTCTATGGGATCAATCTGGAAGTATGACTTTTCAGATATATTTTTTCAAATCAGCTCATAGGTACGAGTACATGACTTAGTTATGCGATAACAAACCTTAAAAAAATACAATGTAGATATATCCTCCTTCTTTTTTATTTGGAACTGTAAAAAGGTCTTATTTGCTTAATTTTTTTTTACCGAAACGCGATGCAATCACACCCTATCGATCGAGACATTTTTACGACCTCGGGAAGTCGGTGGAAGAAGAGATCTCAGAAACTTTTGGCCTACATGGAAGTCTTGCCTTTTCTTCCAGGCTCGGTTGCGAGAAACAAAGCTCTAGATTTAAGTGACACTTAATAGATCTTCTTCTTAAATTTAAGAGCTTAGCTCTTGTCGGGGTTTTGATGCAGTTTTCTCCAATTAAGTCTTTCGAATGCGGCCTCCTTGACTTCCTTAAACGACATGACAGCGACTTTTTCTTTTATCTGGCTCATGTAACTTATTCTCGGCCTTCATCTTCCCCGTTTCCCTTCAACCTTTCCTTCAATGATGTTCTTTATGTTCTGTCATGTCGTAGAACATGTCCAAACATTTTTCCTCTTCGATTTTGTAGATAACTAAAATTCTACACTAACAGCCCTACTTATAAACGCAATTTAAATTTAATCATTCCTTAAAGTTTGCCCTGTCACTGTTTGTCATTACCCAGTGGTAAGAGATGACAATAGTTTAAGCACTGTTTA
>OW618042.2:21473173-21480673 GCA_939531255.2 Thera britannica
TTTTTTTTTTTTTACTATGTTTTGCCCTCTGACAAGTTAGTGTCAGAGATTTTATTTTCTTTTTTTAGGTTTACAGATCTACAGGCTATTTACTAATTCTAGTACATTTTTCATCTTATATCTACTTAATTTTCTATTCCTTAACTCATTTAGAGCCTTTATCTTTATATAATGTACTTATCTATTTGTGATATTTTTTAACATATTTCTTATTTTATGCATTTTATATATATTCAATAATATATATAAATCATAAATTATCTAACGTCTTATTTCTTTTTATTACTCTTTTTGCTATATTTGTACAATACTTAATAAATTCAGGTCTAATGTATTTATCAGATACAAGTTTACTAGCATTTTTGGCGTTTAAGTCACAGTCTAACAGATTTTCGGCTTCGTATCTTTCAGGCCCGAAAACGGGGCAATCAAACAATATATGGCTTACAGTTTCTTCTTTACCAGGCTCACAGGTGCAAGATGGGTTCTCTTTGCACTTAAACCGGGTCAAGTACTCCGAGAACCCACCGTGCCCCGTCATAATCTGAGTCAGGACGCTTGTGAGTTCAATTTTTCTAACAACTTTGTAGGCTTCTATTGTATCCGGAAAAAACATCTTTGTAACAGCAGCTTTGTTCTCCGATTTGTATCTCCGATTCCATACGTCGAGCGAGTCCAGGCGGATTTGTCGCTTGACGTATGAAATCGGACACGCATCATAGTCAGGCTTTCTTTTTGAGTGTAGTGCCGCTTCTTTCGCTAACTCATCAGCTCTCTCGTTCCCAGACATCCCTGCATGCGCTTTAATCCAAAACAAGGTTAATTCCTTGTTTTGGAGTGAGATGGTTGCCAAGTTGTTACGGATTTCTGCGGCAAGAGGATGGATAGAGCCGTTGTTGGTCACGGTCTCTAGAGCTGATCGCGAGTCACTGTAGATACCAAAGGTGCTTTCAGGGCGTTTTCTGACTTCCCGTGTGGCTCTACATATGGCGTAGAGTTCGGCCTGGTAAACCGTGCAGTATGCCGGCAGCTTAAGCTTGAGGTTCTTGGTCTCCGCTTCACTATTCCAAAAGGATAGCGCCGCGCCGACCTTCCCCTCAATCTTGCTGCCATCGGTGAAAATGCGGACCGCTTGGCTGTTGTATTGACTAACGGCTTGTTGGTCTACCAGACTTATGAACTCTATGCTCATATGCTTTGCCGGGTGTGGGGTCAATCTGTAAGGTACCATGTGCTCTACCTCTCTGTCTGCCAACATAAGCTGGGGAACTCCACGCTTGGCCTCGTACAGGGCAGCCGCCTCTTGGATTCTGAGGTCCAGCGGGAGTATCCCACCCAGTACTAGAGCCGAGTTGAGCGAGACAGTTCGGTAACCTTTGGTGAGCTTCTGGGCAAAAACTCTTTGAACTGCGTCCAGTTGTTTTCGTACGTTCAACTTTTTTGTAGCTTGCGCCCAGACACTGGCCGCGTACATCATTACCGGTTCGACTGTGGCCGTGTAGATGATGCGAATCACCTCTGGGTTTAAGCCCCAGGTAGTCCTGGCGGCCCTCGACAGCTGCTTATAGATATTTACGGCTTTCCTACACGTGTTTGCAGTGTGTTTATTGAAGGTCAACTTGTTGTCGATAGTGAGCCCCAGGATTTTTATCTCTTGAGACATTCCAATGTCGATCCCGCCCATCTTCAAGAGTGGTGTATCGTACTTTAGTTTTCGTGTTATAATCATAGCGCTGGTTTTGTGCGGAGCGAATTTCAGTTTGTTTCCGATACCCCACTCCCGAACATAGGCTAGAGCGGCATTGGCCTGTCTTTGTACGTCTGTGGCTGTGTCGCCGTCAAATACCAGGACCACGTCGTCTGCAAAAGCCTGACTATAGTCACCCCGTACTTCAAGGCCTTTAAGGAGGGGATCCAGAAGAAGGTTCCAAAGAAGTGGCCCCCCAATGGACCCTTGAACGCATCCCTTATTGGTCGGTTTTAAGTACTCGTTTCCTGCGTAGCGTACTCTCACCCTCCTATCCTGTAGGTAACTGTCTACCACCCTTCTCAAGTTGACGGGGCAACCTGCTTCTGCTAGCCTTACCCTAATGGCTGGCCACCACGCACTGTCGAAGGCTCCCTCTATGTCCAATGATATAATGACAACAAGCTTTCTTTGCTCTAGCTTACTGCGGATGTGTTGCATTAGGTCATAGAGGGAGTCCTCGGTACTCTTTTGCGGCATGAACCCATACTGGAGGGTACTCATTCTTGGAAGCAGGTGCCATTTCAACCGTCCAACAACCATCTTCTCGAATATCTTGCCTATGACTGGTAGTAGTCCTATGGGCCGGTACGACTTCGGGTTCGTGTAGTCGTCCTTTCCTGGCTTCCTTAAGACTACCACCGTGGCTTCTTTCCATATTTTTGGGAAGTGATTTAGGATGAGACATTTGTTGCAGAGGGCGAGAAATAGCTCTGGGTCGTGGAATATCGCATGGTCGCAGATGTCGGCTGTTAGACCATCGATACCCGGGGCCTTCTTCGGGTTAAAACTTTTCGCTGCGGACTTCAGTTCTTCATTGGTAAACGGTGGGTCATGGTTCTCATCATGGGCCCACTCGTTTATTTGTTCAGCAGCTTTTCTTATTTTTATGTGGCCTAAGTTGTCATCCCTCTCAAGGTCCTCCGGGTAAAATGTTTCTGCTAGCAGTTTCACTGATTCCTTGCTATCGAGTAGGTTAGGTTAGGTTAGGTTAGGTTAGGTTAGGTTAGGTTAGGTTAGGTTAGGTTAGGTTAGGTTAGGTTAGGTTAGGTTAGGTTAGGTTAGGTTAGGTTAGGTTAGGTTAGGTTAGGTTAGGTTAGGTTAGGTTAGGTTAGGTTAGGTTAGGTTAGGTTAGGTTAGGTTAGGTTAGGTTAGGTTAGGTTAGGTTAGGTTAGGTTAGGTTAGGTTAGGTTAGGTTAGGTTAGGTTAGGTTAGGTTAGGTTAGGTTAGGTTAGGTTAGGTTAGGTTAGGTTAGGTTAGGTTAGGTTAGGTTAGGTTAGGTTAGGTTAGGTTAGGTTAGGTTAGGTTAGGTTAGGTTAGGTTAGGTTAGGTTAGGTTAGGTTAGGTTAGGTTAGGTTAGGTTAGGTTAGGTTAGGTTAGGTTAGGTTAGGTTAGGTTAGGTTAGGTTAGGTTAGGTTAGGTTAGGTTAGGTTAGGTTAGGTTAGGTTAGGTTAGGTTAGGTTAGGTTAGGTTAGGTTAGGTTAGGTTAGGTTAGGTTAGGTTAGGTTAGGTTAGGTTAGGTTAGGTTAGGTTAGGTTAGGTTAGGTTAGGTTAGGTTAGGTTAGGTTAGGTTAGGTTAGGTTAGGTTAGGTTAGGTTAGGTTAGGTTAGGTTAGGTTAGGTTAGGTTAGGTTAGGTTAGGTTAGGTTAGGTTAGGTTAGGTTAGGTTAGGTTAGGTTAGGTTAGGTTAGGTTAGGTTAGGTTAGGTTAGGTTAGGTTAGGTTAGGTTAGGTTAGGTTAGGTTAGGTTAGGTTAGGTTAGGTTAGGTTAGGTTAGGTTAGGTTAGGTTAGGTTAGGTTAGGTTAGGTTAGGTTAGGTTAGGTTAGGTTAGGTTAGGTTAGGTTAGGTTAGGTTAGGTTAGGTTAGGTTAGGTTAGGTTAGGTTAGGTTAGGTTAGGTTAGGTTAGGTTAGGTTAGGTTAGGTTAGGTTAGGTTAGGTTAGGTTAGGTTAGGTTAGGTTAGGTTAGGTTAGGTTAGGTTAGGTTAGGTTAGGTTAGGTTAGGTTAGGTTAGGTTAGGTTAGGTTAGGTTAGGTTAGGTTAGGTTAGGTTAGGTTAGGTTAGGTTAGGTTAGGTTAGGTTAGGTTAGGTTAGGTTAGGTTAGGTTAGGTTAGGTTAGGTTAGGTTAGGTTAGGTTAGGTTAGGTTAGGTTAGGTTAGGTTAGGTTAGGTTAGGTTAGGTTAGGTTAGGTTAGGTTAGGTTAGGTTAGGTTAGGTTAGGTTAGGTTAGGTTAGGTTAGGTTAGGTTAGGTTAGGTTAGGTTAGGTTAGGTTAGGTTAGGTTAGGTTAGGTTAGGTTAGGTTAGGTTAGGTTAGGTTAGGTTAGGTTAGGTTAGGTTAGGTTAGGTTAGGTTAGGTTAGGTTAGGTTAGGTTAGGTTAGGTTAGGTTAGGTTAGGTTAGGTTAGGTTAGGTTAGGTTAGGTTAGGTTAGGTTAGGTTAGGTTAGGTTAGGTTAGGTTAGGTTAGGTTAGGTTAGGTTAGGTTAGGTTAGGTTAGGTTAGGTTAGGTTAGGTTAGGTTAGGTTAGGTTAGGTTAGGTTAGGTTAGGTTAGGTTAGGTTAGGTTAGGTTAGGTTAGGTTAGGTTAGGTTAGGTTAGGTTAGGTTAGGTTAGGTTAGGTTAGGTTAGGTTAGGTTAGGTTAGGTTAGGTTAGGTTAGGTTAGGTTAGGTTAGGTTAGGTTAGGTTAGGTTAGGTTAGGTTAGGTTAGGTTAGGTTAGGTTAGGTTAGGTTAGGTTAGGTTAGGTTAGGTTAGGTTAGGTTAGGTTAGGTTAGGTTAGGTTAGGTTAGGTTAGGTTAGGTTAGGTTAGGTTAGGTTAGGTTAGGTTAGGTTAGGTTAGGTTAGGTTAGGTTAGGTTAGGTTAGGTTAGGTTAGGTTAGGTTAGGTTAGGTTAGGTTAGGTTAGGTTAGGTTAGGTTAGGTTAGGTTAGGTTAGGTTAGGTTAGGTTAGGTTAGGTTAGGTTAGGTTAGGTTAGGTTAGGTTAGGTTAGGTTAGGTTAGGTTAGGTTAGGTTAGGTTAGGTTAGGTTAGGTTAGGTTAGGTTAGGTTAGGTTAGGTTAGGTTAGGTTAGGTTAGGTTAGGTTAGGTTAGGTTAGGTTAGGTTAGGTTAGGTTAGGTTAGGTTAGGTTAGGTTAGGTTAGGTTAGGTTAGGTTAGGTTAGGTTAGGTTAGGTTAGGTTAGGTTAGGTTAGGTTAGGTTAGGTTAGGTTAGGTTAGGTTAGGTTAGGTTAGGTTAGGTTAGGTTAGGTTAGGTTAGGTTAGGTTAGGTTAGGTTAGGTTAGGTTAGGTTAGGTTAGGTTAGGTTAGGTTAGGTTAGGTTAGGTTAGGTTAGGTTAGGTTAGGTTAGGTTAGGTTAGGTTAGGTTAGGTTAGGTTAGGTTAGGTTAGGTTAGGTTAGGTTAGGTTAGGTTAGGTTAGGTTAGGTTAGGTTAGGTTAGGTTAGGTTAGGTTAGGTTAGGTTAGGTTAGGTTAGGTTAGGTTAGGTTAGGTTAGGTTAGGTTAGGTTAGGTTAGGTTAGGTTAGGTTAGGTTAGGTTAGGTTAGGTTAGGTTAGGTTAGGTTAGGTTAGGTTAGGTTAGGTTAGGTTAGGTTAGGTTAGGTTAGGTTAGGTTAGGTTAGGTTAGGTTAGGTTAGGTTAGGTTAGGTTAGGTTAGGTTAGGTTAGGTTAGGTTAGGTTAGGTTAGGTTAGGTTAGGTTAGGTTAGGTTAGGTTAGGTTAGGTTAGGTTAGGTTAGGTTAGGTTAGGTTAGGTTAGGTTAGGTTAGGTTAGGTTAGGTTAGGTTAGGTTAGGTTAGGTTAGGTTAGGTTAGGTTAGGTTAGGTTAGGTTAGGTTAGGTTAGGTTAGGTTAGGTTAGGTTAGGTTAGGTTAGGTTAGGTTAGGTTAGGTTAGGTTAGGTTAGGTTAGGTTAGGTTAGGTTAGGTTAGGTTAGGTTAGGTTAGGTTAGGTTAGGTTAGGTTAGGTTAGGTTAGGTTAGGTTAGGTTAGGTTAGGTTAGGTTAGGTTAGGTTAGGTTAGGTTAGGTTAGGTTAGGTTAGGTTAGGTTAGGTTAGGTTAGGTTAGGTTAGGTTAGGTTAGGTTAGGTTAGGTTAGGTTAGGTTAGGTTAGGTTAGGTTAGGTTAGGTTAGGTTAGGTTAGGTTAGGTTAGGTTAGGTTAGGTTAGGTTAGGTTAGGTTAGGTTAGGTTAGGTTAGGTTAGGTTAGGTTAGGTTAGGTTAGGTTAGGTTAGGTTAGGTTAGGTTAGGTTAGGTTAGGTTAGGTTAGGTTAGGTTAGGTTAGGTTAGGTTAGGTTAGGTTAGGTTAGGTTAGGTTAGGTTAGGTTAGGTTAGGTTAGGTTAGGTTAGGTTAGGTTAGGTTAGGTTAGGTTAGGTTAGGTTAGGTTAGGTTAGGTTAGGTTAGGTTAGGTTAGGTTAGGTTAGGTTAGGTTAGGTTAGGTTAGGTTAGGTTAGGTTAGGTTAGGTTAGGTTAGGTTAGGTTAGGTTAGGTTAGGTTAGGTTAGGTTAGGTTAGGTTAGGTTAGGTTAGGTTAGGTTAGGTTAGGTTAGGTTAGGTTAGGTTAGGTTAGGTTAGGTTAGGTTAGGTTAGGTTAGGTTAGGTTAGGTTAGGTTAGGTTAGGTTAGGTTAGGTTAGGTTAGGTTAGGTTAGGTTAGGTTAGGTTAGGTTAGGTTAGGTTAGGTTAGGTTAGGTTAGGTTAGGTTAGGTTAGGTTAGGTTAGGTTAGGTTAGGTTAGGTTAGGTTAGGTTAGGTTAGGTTAGGTTAGGTTAGGTTAGGTTAGGTTAGGTTAGGTTAGGTTAGGTTAGGTTAGGTTAGGTTAGGTTAGGTTAGGTTAGGTTAGGTTAGGTTAGGTTAGGTTAGGTTAGGTTAGGTTAGGTTAGGTTAGGTTAGGTTAGGTTAGGTTAGGTTAGGTTAGGTTAGGTTAGGTTAGGTTAGGTTAGGTTAGGTTAGGTTAGGTTAGGTTAGGTTAGGTTAGGTTAGGTTAGGTTAGGTTAGGTTAGGTTAGGTTAGGTTAGGTTAGGTTAGGTTAGGTTAGGTTAGGTTAGGTTAGGTTAGGTTAGGTTAGGTTAGGTTAGGTTAGGTTAGGTTAGGTTAGGTTAGGTTAGGTTAGGTTAGGTTAGGTTAGGTTAGGTTAGGTTAGGTTAGGTTAGGTTAGGTTAGGTTAGGTTAGGTTAGGTTAGGTTAGGTTAGGTTAGGTTAGGTTAGGTTAGGTTAGGTTAGGTTAGGTTAGGTTAGGTTAGGTTAGGTTAGGTTAGGTTAGGTTAGGTTAGGTTAGGTTAGGTTAGGTTAGGTTAGGTTAGGTTAGGTTAGGTTAGGTTAGGTTAGGTTAGGTTAGGTTAGGTTAGGTTAGGTTAGGTTAGGTTAGGTTAGGTTAGGTTAGGTTAGGTTAGGTTAGGTTAGGTTAGGTTAGGTTAGGTTAGGTTAGGTTAGGTTAGGTTAGGTTAGGTTAGGTTAGGTTAGGTTAGGTTAGGTTAGGTTAGGTTAGGTTAGGTTAGGTTAGGTTAGGTTAGGTTAGGTTAGGTTAGGTTAGGTTAGGTTAGGTTAGGTTAGGTTAGGTTAGGTTAGGTTAGGTTAGGTTAGGTTAGGTTAGGTTAGGTTAGGTTAGGTTAGGTTAGGTTAGGTTAGGTTAGGTTAGGTTAGGTTAGGTTAGGTTAGGTTAGGTTAGGTTAGGTTAGGTTAGGTTAGGTTAGGTTAGGTTAGGTTAGGTTAGGTTAGGTTAGGTTAGGTTAGGTTAGGTTAGGTTAGGTTAGGTTAGGTTAGGTTAGGTTAGGTTAGGTT